>BSBM01000055.1:41500000-41675000 GCA_027924585.1 Larix kaempferi | reverse complement strand
AGAGGATGATGATGATGACGATGATGATGATGATGATAAATACCCAATCATGATGAAGATGGTGATGAGGATGATGACGGTGATGATAAAGAAGAGGATGGAGATGATGATGATGATAAAGAAGAGGATGGCGACTTGCTTTGTTGATCAAATCATTTATAATTGCTCTATTCCGACCATTGTTTCTTAACTATAGCTCGTGCAACTGATCGGTGGTTGGGAATTGAGGCCACTTGAGTCCAAGAGAAGGTCGGTGAAGAAGAAGGCTTCCAGGAGGGGCTGCTGCATTTGCATTTACACTCAGTCATCCTTCGATTGGTAAGTGTCCATAAACACAGTTTGAGCCTTACTTTGGTGCCCCTAGTTTTATTGGTATAGCCGACCGTTTTGAAACTTTGCCATCTTTTCTGGAATGCTTATGCCCATAAATTTGTTTGAAATATTTGTATGATATTTCCTAGATTGCAATAGCGTCGCTTACCACTATAGAAACTATATTATCTAAAGTTTGATCTTAGTTGTAGCAAATTGACTATTTGAATTAGTTGTTGTCTATGGCTATGATATTTAGATAATACGTGTCCATTGAAATGAGTCATCAAGCCATTTCGAAGACTGTTCCTATTAATTTGTTTGCTTTATCATTTTGTTTGTGTAAAATATATGGTAAACATAAAAATAGGGAAGGCGGGAGGAGAAAACACAGAACGCGGGGGGATAAAAGCATTTTGCTAATATTTTTGCATGGCAATAACGCTAGTGCGTTGCTTATAACATTGAGCACCAAAACACTAAAATTTGAATTTAAATACAACGAGCTCGCGTTATTTGAATTTAAACATAACGCGCGAGCGCGTTACTGAGCGCCTACTCACCCACTCCTCCCGCCCTCGCGTGTCAGCCACTGTCCTATGTGGTTGGTTCGGACTTACCAAACCTGTGCTAGGGAATTTTTAGACCATAGCTAATTTGACATTTTCAGCATTTTTCTGAGTATGACTGTTTTCCACCGCTCTCTACAGCATGACATACCTAGCCATTATAGACAACATTTTAGGAATAGATAGAATTTTTTATGCAGATTCCAAATATGTAATTTTTTAAAAAAAATATTGAGATTTTCTATTTATTTCCTAATTTTCTTGTGTCATCACTCCGTTGATCAAAAAACATAATGTTAGTGTTTATTCCGTAACTTTTTCATTTCACAACCAATTTAAAAAAAACTTCTATACTGCACTAGAGGACACCGACCTCTACATCCTGTAAAAAATCCAAGTCAAAATAACTACATTAAGACCTTCAAAGGATGCACCCACATTTGACGTACCGTTCTCGAGGTTTGACCACTTATATAATGAAAAAAAATAAAAATTAAACATTTAATTTTGGAAAAATAGCGTTGCACTAGTGCTACAGGTTCTATACATGTATACCAGATTTTGTAGCTTGAAACCGTCATTTAGGCAATGAAAGGCTGCACCCACAAAAACATATACCTTATCATTTGCCAAAAAAATACAAAGTGACTGTTAGAAAAAATAAAATTTGACATAGTTATGTAAATTTTCAATACTTAAAAGTTATATATTCAGAAACGTGACTCAATTTCCTACGTTTCATCTTTTTTACTCGATGCAAGATATTTTGTGTAAGCATCTCAAAAAAACCAAGTAAGTTGAGGGATGCCTGATTTTTCAGTTTTCTGTTGCATCTAACGCGCCAAAAGTGACCCTCATTATCTTGCACATGCCCTAAAGTTTTTTTGGAAGACATTTTCGTTGACATTGCAATTCCAACAAGTTGCTTGTATATATAAATTTTTCTATAATGCCTTTCTAAGGAGGAATCTTTAATCAATAAATGGCATGTTGTATTCATGCTATTAATAGTGATTGCGCCAAGAGGCACTCTACAACATCCCAGTACGAGGGAGATCTTGTAACGTTTGTCGAGTATGAAGGAGATGTTGTAACGTTTGTCGAGTATGAGGGAGATGTTGTAACGTTTGTTCCTAACATGTCGTCCATAAATAATATTGCCAATTGTGATGGAGATGTTGTAATGTTTGTCGAGTATGAGGGAGATAATGGAACATTCGTTCCTAACATGTCGGCCATAAATAATATTGCCGATTATGATGGAGATGTTGCAACGTTTGTTCCTAACACGAAAGAATAATAAAAAATAAAAAATAATATTATTATGTCAACCATTAATAAAAAGAGATCCTCGCCATTCTCCAGCTCCATCCTAGATCCAAATCATTGATGCACCTCCCTCCTGCGCAACCTCCCCTCATGCGCCTTCCCTCCACTCTCCCGCAACTCCCCGCCCCCGCACTCTCCCGCATCTCCACGCGACCTGCGGAGCCTCCCCTCCTCCGCGACCTCCAATTGTGCCTTCCCTCCAATCTCCTGCAACCTCCAGCCGCGCCTTCCCTCCACTCTCCTGCGCAACCCTCCAGCTCAACTTCGCCTATGCAACCCTCCCCTCCTTCGCGACCTCCCCTTCTCTCCTCCCTCTGCAGCCCTGCAACTCCCCATCTCCCTCCTCCCGACCTCCCTCCTCCGCGACCTCGTCTCCCCGCCTACGCAACCTCCTCCGCGACCTCGTCTCCCCGCCTACGCAACCTCCTCCGTGACCTCCCTTCCTCCGCCGCCCCCTCCTCACTTCCATCGTCACCTGCACCATCACCCTCGCCTTGCACACGTTTAAAAATTAAATTTTTTAATTTTTTAATTTTAACATATTAAAAATTAAATTTAAATTGAAATTAAAATATAATTTATATTTATATTTAAATTAAAATTAAAATATAATTTATATTTATATTTAAATTGAAATTAAAATATAATTTATATTTAAATTTAAATTTAAATTTAAATATAATTTATATTTATATTTAAATTTAAATTTAAATATAATTTATATTTATATTTAAATTGAAATTAAAATATAATTTATATTTAAATTTAAATTTAAATACAAATATAAATATAAGTTTATATTTATATTAAATATAAATATAAATTTAAATACACATATAAATATAAATATAAATATAAATTTATATTAAATTTAAATTTAAATTAAAATATAAGTTAAATTTAAACTATATTTAAATTTTTTAATTTTTTAATTTTAACATATTAAAAATTAAATGTAACTTTAAATTAAAATATAATTTTATATTTATATTTATATTTAAATTAAAATATAATATAAATTTTATATTTATATAAATAAACATATGTATAATAAGAACTATGTATAAGTTTATATATAAGTTTGAATGCATGGATAACTAATGGTGGGATGCATGATAAGTTTTATAGTAAGCATTATCCATTCATTTATATATAATTTCTTCACCTAATTTTTTTGAAAATATATTGAATTTTATACTTGCATAGGTTTCAGTGTATGGTTTTTTATAATTGCATAGATTTTAGTGTATGGTGTTTTATCATTGCATAATTTTCAATGTAGTTGTTATTCCTTGGACACATTGATTTAAGTGTAAATTTCATGGATGCAAAAATTTCAGTGTGGATTTCATATATGCATAAATTTCAGTGTATATGTTAATGCTTGACATTTTTTATATAGAGTCTGAACTAGAAATGGAAGATGTACATGCGGAAGATGCTATGAGACAAATAGGAGAAGAAAAAAAAGTACAGAACGTTGAACATCAGAAAGCATATCAAGGAAGAAAATCTAATGAAATGATAGCAAAAGAACGAGAAGAAGACTTGAAACGAAAAGCAGAACAACAAAAAGAATATCGAAAAAGAAAGTTGGATGAAATGACAGCAGGAGAACAAGAAGAACGAAGAAAACGAAATGCAGATCGACAAAAAGAATATCGAAAAAGAAAGTTAGATGATTGAAAACAGAAGAACGAGAAGAACAAAGAAAACGAAACGTTGACCGACAATTGTTGACAAGCTAAGGTGCAGGAGGGAGGCGCAGACCCATGTATGTTTTAATAAAATTTGATAATTTTCAGTGTAGCTGTTATTCCTTGGACACATTGATTTCAGTGTAGATTTCATGGATGCAAAAATTTCAGTGTGGATTTCATAGATGCATAAAGTTCAATGTATATGTTAATGCTTGACATTTTTGATATAGAGTCTGAACTAGAAATGGAAGATGTGCATGCGGAAGATGCTATGAGACAAACATGAGAAGAACAAAAAGTACAGAACGTTGAACATCAGAAAGCATATCAAGGAAGAAAATCTAATGAAATGACAACAAAAGAACGAGAAGAAGACTTGGAACGAAAAGAAGAACAACAAAAAGAATATCGAAAAAGAAAGTTGGATGAAATGACAGCAGGAGAATGAGAAGAACGAAGAAAATGAAACGCAGATCGACAAAAAGAATATTGAAAAAGAAAGTTAGACGGATTGATAGCAGAAGAACGAGAAGAACAAAGAAAACAAAACGTTGACTGGCAATTGTTGACAAGCTAAGGCGCAGGAGGGAAGCGCAAACCCACGTATGTTTTAATAAAATTTGATAATTTTCAGTGTAGCTGTTATTCCTTGGACGCATTGATTTCAGTGTAGATTTCATGGATGCAAAAATTTCAATGTGGATTTCATACATGCATAAATTTCAGAGTATATGTTAATGCTTGACATTTTTTATATAGAGTCTGAACTAGAAATGGAAGATGTGCATGCGGAAGATGCTATGAGACAAACGAAAGAAGAACAAAAAGTACAGAATGTCGAACATCAGAAAGCGGATCAAGGAATAAAATATAACGAAATGACAGCAAAAGAACGAGAAGAAGACTTGAAACGAAAAGCAGAACAACAAAAAGAATATCGAAAAAGAAATTTGGACGAAATGACAGCAAAAGAACGAGAAGAACGAAGAAAACGAAACACAGATTGACAAAACGAATATCGAAAAAGAAAGTTAGACAGATTGACAGCAGAAGAACGAGAAGAACAAAGAAAACGAAACGTTGACCGACAATTCCAACAATAGAGGATTGGAAATTACTGATGACTCGTATAGATACTTCCTTACATGCTTCAATGAAAAAGTCCTTTGATAAGGCAATACATTTGTTTGTGACAAATGATGATGTAAACTATCATAACAAGCGTTTAATAAGAAGCCTAAACTATCCCATTGCGACCAGTATTTGTACATCTGTAATAAGAAACTCTTCTATGGAAGGAGATGAAGAAGGTTTGGAACTTGAATTACTTATAGCCATAGGTGCAAGGGTAATGCTCACATCAAACCTATGGACTGATGCAGGACTCGTCAATGGTGCTCTTGGAGTTATACAACAAATTGTATATAACCTGGAAGTTCGCCTCCAAAACCACCCACGTATGTTTTAATAAAATTTGATCATTATGTGGGGGTACCATGGGATGAATCGTTTCCTGAAGTTGTTCATATTACATCTATCGAAAGAGGTAATAAAAAACAACTTCCATTGAAACTCTCTTGGGGTTTAAAAACAACTTCCATTGAAACTCTATTGGGGTTTAAAAAACAATTCCATTGAAACTCGCTTGGGGTTTAATAATCCATAAGTCACAAGGATTGACATTGGAGAAAGCTACTATTAATATTGGAAAGCAAGATAGTCGGGGTATGACATTTACAACAATATCTTGAGTTAAAGATTTGGAAGGTCTACTATTTCAGCCTCCATTCTCATATGATCGATATGAGAAGATGTCAAAACTACGAGTTGTGAAGATAAGAAAAGATGAAGAAGATAGATTGAGAATGGTCACGATGTGAACCATATTTTTATTTATTTAATACTTACAAAATTATTGTCTTTATTTTCCAGTTTAACAATTTATTCAATCCTTAATAATTATTACTTACATTATGATAATCCTCATAATTGTATCTATGTTTTCAACTTAACCTGTTCCTTGTAATGCTGATAAAACTCCAGTTTTGTGTCACCACCCACGACTGGAACTAGCCTAGATCCAAATCCTAGGCTCTATCAAGTGCCAAGAGGGATCAAATCTCCCGATGTGAAAACCTCGGCTCAGGTATTGCACTCAAGGAGCTATTCGAGGAGAGGCTTTCACCTCCAGATATTTGATCCCTCTCGGTGCTTGATAGAGCCTAGGATTTGGATCTAGGCTGGTTGTGCCGAGAGGCGCTCTACAACCCAGTATGAGGGAGATCTTGTAACGTTTGTCGAGTATGAGGGAGATGTTGTCATGTTTGTTCCTAACATGTCGGCCATAAATAATACTCTCGATTATGATGTAGATGTTGTAACGTTTGTTGAGTATGAGGGAGATGTTGTAACGTTTGTTCCTAACATGTCGGCCATAAATAATATTGTTGATTATGATGGAGATGTTGTAACGTTTGTCGAGTATGAGAGAGATGTTGTAACATTTGTACCTAACAGGTTGGCCATAAATAATATTTCTGATTATGATGGAGATGTTGTAACGTTTTTTCCTAACACAAAAGAATAATAAAAAATAAAAAATATTATTACTATGTCGGCCATTAATAAAAAGAGCTCCTTGCCATTCTCCAGCTCCATCCTAGATCTAAATCACTGATGCACCTCCCTCCTGCACAACCTCCCCTCCTGCTCCTTCCCTCCACTCTCTCATGGCTCCCTGCCCCCGCACTCTCCTGCAAATCCACGCGACCTGCAGAGCCTCCCCTCCTTAACGACCTCCAGCTGCGCCTTCCCTCCACTCTCCTGTGACCTCCAGCTGTGCCTTCCCTCCACTCTCCTGCGCAGCACTCCAGCTCCACTCCGCCTACACAGCCCTCCCATCCTCTGCGACCTCCCCTTCTCCCCTCCCTCTGCAACCCTACATCTCCCCATCTCCCTCCTCCCGACCTCCCTCCTTCGCGACCTCCCCACCTCCCCTCCTCTGTGACCTCATCTCCCCGCCTTTGCAGGCTCCTCCACGACCTCCCCTTATCCCCTCCCTCCGCAGCCCTCCTCCTCCCGACCTCCCTCCTCCATGACCTCCCCTCCTCCGCCACTCCTTCCTCACTTCCACCGTCACCTGCACCATCGCCCTTGCCCTGCACATGTTTAAAAATTAATTTTTAAATTTTAACATATTAAAAATTAAATTGAAATTTAAATTTAAATATAAATTTATATTAAATTTAAATTTAAATATAATTTAAATTTAAACTATATTTACATTTTTCAATTTTTTAATTTTAACATATAAAAAATTAAATGTAAATTTTAAACTAAATTATAATTTTATATTTATATTAAATTTATATTTATATTTAAATTAAAATTAAAATATAATATAAATTTTATATTTATATAAATAAACATATGTATAATAAGAACTATGTATAAGTTTATATATAAGTTTGAATGCATGGATAACTAATGGTGGCATGCATGATAAGTTTTTATACTAAGCATTATCCATTCATTTATATATAAGTTCTTTATTATGTATAATAAGAACTACCTGGGGTATAGTGGTAAGCATGTTGGGATAATGGGCTTGAGGTCCAACGTTCGATCCTCCCAGATCACCTAATATTTTTGAAAATATTTTGAATTTTGAAAATATATTGAATTTTATACTTGCATAGATTTCAGTGTATGGTTTTTTATAATTGCATAGATTTCAGCGTATGGTGTTTTATCATTGCATAATTTTTAGTGTAGCTATTATTCCTTGGACGCATTGATTTTAGTGTAGATTTCGTGGATGCAAAAATTTCAGTGTAGATTTCATAGATGCATAAATTTCAGTGTATATGTTAATGCTTGGCATTTTTGGTATGGAGTCTGAACTGGAAATGAAAGATGTGCATGCCGAAGATGCTATGAGACGAACATGAGAAGAACAAAAAGTACAGAACGTCGAACATCAGAAAGCATATCAAGGAAGAAAATATAACGAAATGAAAGCAAAAGAACGAGAAGAATACTTGAAACAAAAAGAAGAACAACAAAAAGAATATCGAAAAAGAAAGTTAGACGAAATGACAGTAGGAGAACGAGAAGAACGAAGAAAACGAAACGCAGATCGAAAAAAAGAATATCGAAAAAGAAAGTTAGACGGATTGACAACAGAAGAACGAGAAGAACAAAGAAAATGAAACGTTGACCGACAATTGTTGACAAGCTAAGGCGTAGACCCCCGTATGTTTTAATAAAATTTGATCATTTTCAGTGTAACTGTTATTCCTTGGACGCATTGATTTCAGTGTAGATTTCATGGATGCAAAAATTTCAGTGTGGATTTCATAGATGCATAATTTTCAGTGTATATGTTAATGCTTTACATTTTTTATATAGAGTCTGAATTAGAAATGGAAGATGTGCATGCGGAAAATGCTATGAGACAAACGGGAGAAGAACAAAAAGTACAAAACGTCGAACGTCAGAAAAGCATATCAAGGAAGAAAATCTAACGAAATGACAACAAAAGAACGAGAAGAAGACTTGAAACGAAAAGCAGAACAACAAAAATAATATCGAAAAAGAAAGTTGGACGAAATGATAGCAGAAGAACAAGAAGAACGAAGAAAACGAAAAGCAGATCGACAAAAAGAATATCAAAAAAGAAAGTTAGATGGATTTACAGTAGAAGAAAGAGAAGAACAAAGAAAACAAAACGTTGGCCGACAATTCCAACAATAGAGGATTGGAAATTACTGATGACTCGTATAGATACTTCCTTACATGCTTCAATGAAAAATTCCTTCGATAAGGCGATACATTTGTTTGCGACAAATGATGATGCAAACTGCCATAACAAGCGTTTAATAATAAGCCTAAACTATCGCATTGTGACCAGTATTGCTACATCTGTAAGAAGCAACTCTTCTATGGAAGGATATGAAGAAGGGTTGGAACTTGAATTACTTATAGCCATAGGAGCAAGGGTAATGCTCACATCAAACCTATGGATTGATGTAGGACTTGTCAATGGTTCTCTTGGAGTTATACAACAAATTGTATATAATCCTGGAAGTTCGCCTCCAAAACCACCCACGTATGTTTTAATAAAATTTGATAATTATTTTGGGGTACCATGGGATGAATCGTTCCTGAAGTTGTTCCTATTACATCTATCAAAAGAGGTAATAAAAACAACTTCCATTGAAACTCGCTTGGGGTTTTAAAACAACTTCCATTGAAACTCGCTTGGGGTTTAACAATCCATAAGTCACAAGGATTGACATTGGATAAAGCTATTATTAATATTGGAAAGCAAGAGAGGGTATGACATTTACAACAATATCTTGAGTTAAAGATTTGACAGGTCTATGATTTCAACCTTCATTCTCATATGATCGATATGAGAATATCTCAAAACTACCAGGTGTGAAGATAAGAAAAGATGAAGAAGATAGATTGAGAATGATCATGATGTGAACCATATTTTCATTTATTTAATTCTTATAGAATTATTGTCTCTATTTTTCAGTTTAACAATTTACTCAATCCTTAATACTTATTACTTACATTATGATAATCCTCATAATTGTATCTATGTTTTCAACTTAACCTGTTCCTTACAATGCTGATCAAACTCCAGTTTTGTGTCACCACCCACAGCTGGAACCAGCCTAGATCCAAATCCTAGGCTCTATCAAAAGCCAAGAGGGATCAAATCTCCCGGGGTGCAAATCTCGGCTCAGGTATTGCACTCAAGGAGCTATTCAAGGAGAGGTTTGCACCTCGGGAGATTTGATCCCTCTCAGCGCTTGATAGAGCCTATGATTTGGATCTAGGTTGTTTGCGCCGAGTATGAGGAATATCTTGTAATGTTTGTCGAGTATGAGGGAGATGTTGTAACGTTTGTTCAAAACATGTCGGCCATAGATAATATTTCCGATTATGATGGAGATGTTGTAACGTTTATCGAGTATGAGGGAGATGTTGTAACGTTTGTTCCTAACATGTCAACCATAAATAATATTGTCGATTATGATGGAGATGTTGTAATGTTTGTCAAGTATGAGGGAGATGTTGTAATGTTTGTCGAGTATGAGGGAGATGTTGTAATGTTTGTTCCTAACATGTTGGCCATAAATAATATTGTTGATTATGATGGAGATATTGTAACGTTTGTTCCTAACACAAAAGAATAATAAAAAATAAAAATTATTATTATTATGTCGACCATTAATAAAAAGAGCTCCTCGCCATTCTCCAGCTCCAGCCTAGATCCAAATCACTATTGCGCCTCCCTCTTGCGCAACCTCCCCTCATGCGCCTTCCCTCCACTCTCCCACAGCTCCCTGCCTCCCGCATCTCCACGCGACCTGCAAAGCCTCCCCTCCTCCGCGACATCCAGCTGTGCCTTCCCTCCACTCTCCAGCGACCTCCAGATGCACCTTCCCTCCACTCTCCTGTGAAACCCTCTAGCTCCACTCCGCCTGCACAAACCTCCCTTCGTCCTTGACCTCCCCTTCTTCCATCCCTCTGCATTGCTGCAGCTCCCCGTATCCCTCCTCCCCTCCTCCCTCCTCCGCGACCTCCCCTCCTCCCCTCCTTCGCAACCTCATATCCCCGCCTACGCAACCTCCTCCGTGACCTTCCCTTCTCCCCTCCCTCTACAGCCCTCGTCCTCCCGACCTCCCTCCGCCGCCCCCCTCCTCACTTCCACCGTCACCTGCACCATCGCCCTCGCCCTGCACATGTTTAAAAATTAAATTGAAATTGAAATTAAAATATAATTTATATTTATATTTAAATATAAATTTATATTTATATTAAATTTAAATTTAAATGTAATTTAAATTTAAACTATATTTAAATTTTTAAATTTTTAAATTTTAACATATTAAAAATTAAATGTAAATTTAAATTTAAATTTAAAACTAAAATATAATTTTATATTTTTATTAAATTTATATTTATATTTATATTTAAATTTAAAATATAATATAAATTTTATATTTATATAAATAAACATATGTATAATAAGAACTATGTTTAAGTTTATATATAAGTTTGAATGCATGGATAACTAATGGTGCGATGCATGATAAGTTTTATACTAAGCATTATCCATTCATTTATATATAAGTTATTTACAATGTATAATAAAAAATACCTGTGGTATAGTGGTAAGCGTGTTGGGATAATGGGCATGAGGTCCAAGGTTCGATCCTCCCAGATCACCTAATTTTTTGAAAATATATTGAATTTTATACTTGCATAGATTTCAATGTATGGTTTTTTATGATTGCATAGATTTCAGTGTATGGTGTTTTATCATTGCATAATTTTCAATGTAGGTGTTGTTCCTTGGATGCATTGATTTCGGTGTAGATTTCATGGATGCAAAAATTTCAGTGTGGATTTCATATATGCTTAAATTTCAGTGTATATGTTAATGCTTGACATTTTTTATATAGAGTCTGAACTAAAAATGGAAGACGTGCATGCGGAAGATGCTATGAGACAAACATGAGAAGAACAAAAAGTACAGAACGTCGAACATCAGAAAGCATATCAAGGAAGAAAATCTAACGAAAGGACAGCAAAAGAATGAGAAGAAGACTTGAAATGAAAAGCAGAACAACAAAAAGAATATCGAAAAAGAAAGTTGGACAAAATTACAACAGAAGAACGAGAAGAACGAAGAAAATGAAACGCAGATCGACAAAAAAAAAATCGAAAAAGAAAGTTAGACGGATTGACAGCAGAAGAACGAGAAGAACAAAGAAAATGAAATGTTGACCGACAATTGTTGACAAGCTAAGGCGCAGGAGGGGAGGTTGCGCAGGAGGGAGGCGCAGACCCACGTATGTTTTAATAAAATTTGATAATTTTCAGTGTAGCTGTTATTCCTTGGACGCATTGATTTCAATGTAGATTTCATGGATGCAAAAATTTCAGTGTGGATTTCATTGATGCATAAATTTCAGTGTATATGTTAATGCTTGACATTTTTTATATAGAGTTTGAACTATTCTACAAAATGAATATGTTGTTTTTAAACGAGTGGTTTGAGGAATGCGCTCCAAGAAGTGCAAAGAAATAACGGTCAATCTGCAGAACATTGAAGGTCTGGGGATACACGTAGTGGAGCATCCTGAGCCTTACTGGGATGGTTAGTTTGCAGGGGAGGGGCACAACCCCGCCTCCAAAGATAGAGGTCTCGCATCAGCAGACGGTTTCTCCCCTGAAGGCTCAGCAGGAAGGAATCGAAGGAAGAGGGATGCACTACTCTGGAGGAAAAACCCTAAATCGGTGCAAAGAACCCATGGGAAAGGTTATTGTATTCCAAAATCTATGAATATTCCATCTATTCCGGTCAACCCAACTTGGATCAAGGAGAGGATACAATATATGATAGATCATGCCTTGATCGGTAAATTTATTGGCATCTGGCCTTCAGAAAAGGCTCTTACCTGGTGGATTAACTCCACATGGAAACCAAAAGGCCACTTCGACCTCTTACTAGGCTCGAAAGGAGTCTTTACAGTGGTATTCTTAAATTCACAAGACAAGGATCACATCTTTGAGGGAGGCCCTTATTTCTATTATTCAACTGGGTTATACTTGCGAATATGGAAAGACCATTTTCAATCCTGACAAGGAGGACCTATCAATAGCTCCAGTATGGATTAGACTGTACTCTCTACCTACTAAATATTGGGATCCTGAAATATTGAAGGCTATCAGAGGCACTCTGGGCCATTTTGTGAAGATCTCAGACCTCACTAAACAAGGAAGGTATGTTTCTTATGCTCACCTCTGTGTTTATATGAACATTTCTAAAGACCTCCCAGAGGGGATCAACCTGAACTGGGAGGACTCAGAATGGTTTCAAACCATTTATTATGAGCACATCCCCTTCCAATGTCGGCGCTGTCACACTCATGGCCATATGATCCGAGACTGCCATCTTACCCTTCAAGCTGAGCCCCCTATTGATAAACCTAAGGAGAACCGACATTCTGAAGGTTTTATTAAAGTACCCAATAGAAAAAGAATGGGATGGAATCACAATGGCCCAGACCTCAACAAAAAGTATAACACTGCTAATAGTTTTGCTGCATTGGATCCTAACTCGGTGGGGATGCCAACCCCCTCGAAAGCTCAGGAAACGCAACCTCCCAGTGAAGAACCTTTAGCCATGGAAACAGGGAGTTCTAATCTGAACAAATCTGCTAAGGAAAACCCTCTTGAAGAGGTTACAGTGGACAAGGAAATGGATGAAATGGAATTTGGATACTTGAATCTAGATAGCATTGAAGAGGCATGCAAAAACAAGGCAGTTCATTCGATATCTGACAAACAACTCCAACTCTTAAAAGAAGCAATCCTCAAAACTAAACCTACTCCAAGCCTGGGAATAGGACCCTTAAAACTAAAGGAGAATAAATGAAAGTATAAATAAGGTGGTTTTAAGCGGGGCAAGAGGACGAACAAAGATAGAATTGGGGAAGTTGGGGCACGATTGGTGGACTCCGTCCAATACCCTACCATTCAGGAAGCTCTACTATCAGTGAGATATCTTTCCTAATGAAAATATTATCATGGAATATTCGAGGGACCAACTGTCCTAAAAAAAAAAAACTCTTAAAAATAAGATAATAAAGGAGAAACCCTCAGTAGTATTTTTACAAGAAACGAAGTGTTCTGGAACCCAGTTAGAAACTAATTCAAGGATTATATGGAAGCAGTGCAAAAGTATGGCGATAGATGCAGTAGGTCATGCTGGAGGATTGAAAATCCTATGGGATCCCAGAAAGGTTTCCTTTACCAACTTTCTCTCTACCCTTCAGTCTCTCTACAGAATTCCACATATTGGGAACTAATGCGAGAGGAATTGTAACCAATGTGTATGGTCCTAACAGTTATCCGGAAAAAATTAACTTCATCACAAGTTTTACCAACCTGAGGAAGACTTTTGAAGATGCTCATTGGATCATAGGAGGGGACTTTAATCTGATCCGGTCTCTATTAGAAAAAAAAAAAAAAAAGGAGGAAGAAGAGTCCTCACCCCTGAAAATACTCTTTTCGATGAATTTATTGATTCAAGCAACCTGATTGACATTGGACTGGGAAGCAGCGGGTATACTTGGAATAACATAAGAGGATGGGATCATCTTGTAGCAGCTCAGCTTGACAGATTTCTAATCTCAGAAAGTATTATGCTCTTAGGAGGGACTTTGACCTCTCGCCCTATTGCCTCAGCAAGATCATACCACTGGCCAATTACCCTAATATGGAGTAACATTGGAACCATAATGACCTGACCCTTCCGGTTTGAGAAGTTCTGGCTAACACACCAGGATTTTTCGGCTCAAATGGAGAACTTGTGGCTAACTATTATTCCCCCGAATGGCACTAAGATGTACCAATTTCAACAAAAACTGAAGTTAATAAAATAAAAATTGAAGATCTGGAACAAAGAGGTCTTTGGCAACATATTCCTGGAAAAGGTTAAGTTAGAATCCCAGATGGAAAAAATCCACGAAAACATTATGCAGCAAGGGATGACTAAAGAACTAGCCTCGAAGGAAAAACTAGTCTCTGATAAAATCTAGGAGAGACAGACACAAGAAGAAAAACTTTGGAAATAGAAGTCTTGGAACCAATGGCTGAGGGATGGGGATAAGAACACAAAGTTTTTCCAAAAAGCTACAATTCAGCATAGGCATCAAAACCAGATTAGCAACTTGAGAAATCTAAGTGGTCAGGTAGTGGACTCCCATGAAGATATGGAGCAGGAACTTATTCATCATTTCAAGATTGTGCTAACTGAACCCTAAATTGATCGAACTGTGGCATGCAGGGAGATCAAAAGTGTCATCCTTAGGCTTATTACAGATGAGCAGAATGAGATGCTCACTCGACCTATAGAGTTTCAGGAAGTGGAGGGTGATATCAACCAAATGGAGGATGTCCAATATCCTAGGACGGATGGCTTTACAACTAACTTCTTTCACTATTATTGGGACTTAATTAAGAATGAAGTTTTGCAGGTGGTGGAGGAATCCAGGAGAATGAGGGGGGTTCTCTCGGCTCTTAACTCTACTTTTTTAACTCTGATCCCCAAAGCTCTGATGGCAAAGATCCCAGATATGTTTCGACCGATCACCTTATGTAACATCATTTATAAGATTATCACGAAAGTCCTAGCAAACCGTTTCAAACCTCTCCTCCCATACTTAATATCTATGGAACAATCTGTATTTATGGAAGGAAGACAATTCTTGATGGCATTATCTTAGCCTAGGAGGTTCTTCAATCTCTTAGGGTTACCAAAAAAGATGGTATAATAACTTGATTTTTCTAAAGCATATGACAAGCTCAACTGGACCTATATGAAGGAAATTATGAACTCCTTTGGGTTCAGTGATGTTTGGATTCAATGGATAACCAATCTTACCTCCTCATCTTTTTTTCTCTATCCTGATCAATGGTCATCCTTCGACTGTCTTTAAACCTTCTAGGGGTATTCGGCAGGGAGATCCTCTATCTCCCTTCCTCTTTGTTATTATGACTGAAGGGTTAGGGAGGCTCATATCACACTTAGTGGAGCAAGGGAGTATCAAATGTCTCATATTTCCACCCTATGAGAAAGCTATGACTCACCAAAATTTTGTGGATGACACTCTCCTCATGGGTCACTCTTAAGTCCACGAAGCAATATAGCTCAAGAGGTAATTAAACACTTTTCTCAGAGCCTCTGGGATAACAATCAATATGGACAAGTCTCTGGTTTTCCTTTTTAATACCCCACACATCAGTCAAATAAATATTCTTCAGGTTTTGGGTTTTAAGAAGAGCTCCCTTCCAACCAAATACCTAGGCGCTCCCTTATCTGATTCAATTTTGAAAAAGGTGTCCTGGGAAGAACTCTTAAGTAGAATGAAGGAAAAACTCTCGAGTTGGACTCTGAGAGCTTTAAACTTCCCTGGTAGAGTAGTTCTTGTTAAAGCTATCTTGCAAGCGCTTCCGTTATATATTTTTTCAGTTTTGGCTGCCCCGAAATCTGTGATGAAGGAAATATGAAGAATCCAACGATCCTTTCTATGGGGAGGTACAGATGATCACCGAAAATGGACCCTTGTCGACTGGGATACTCTCTGCAAACCTAAGACTGATGGTGGTCTGGGACTTAGAGACCCAGAGAAACTAAGTAGTATTTGTGGGGCGAAATTTTGGTGGCTATGGCTCACTCATAGGAATGAACTGTGGGCTAGCTTTTGGGGCAAGAAGTATGTCCCCTTGACTGAGCAACAAGACTGGATTCGGATTGAAGGACTTGAGAAAGGATCCCACATTTGGAGCATGGCTAGGGCAGGCAGTGTCTTGATAAGAAATCACAGTTTCTGGGAGATACGGTAGGGATCCTCGGCTAACTTATGGTCAGACACTTGGAAATAAGATCCAACCCTCCAAACTCTCGTGACGAACCTACCTCTCTCTTCTCCTGCACATAACCACAATTGGCAGACTGTGAATCATTATTGGCAAGAGGAGCAGGATAGCCGAGGCTTCCGGATATGGAAACCGTTAAATTGGTGGAAGGCAGAGTATGGGGCAGAGACCGAGGATCAGATATATGAACTTCTTATTAACAAACAGATAAAAATTCAGGAGGAACTGGACTTACTCCATTGAGGTTACTCTCCCAAAGGTATGTTAAGCATCAAGGACGCTTACTCACTACACACGGTCTCAAAGGATCAACGTGTGGGACAGGAATGGAAGTGTCTCTGGAATGCAAAATTATGGCCTAAAATCACAATGTTCCTATGGCTGGTGTTGAAAGGATGAATTCTAACCTGGGATAATATTAGAAAAGGGGTATTGAGGGACCGTCATATTGCGTCCTGTGTGGGGATAATGGCGAAACAATTGCTCATCTCCTGGACGGTTGTATTTTCACCTCGACATTGTGGGATGAAGGGGCTATGATATTTCGCTGAACAAATAGAGTCCATATAGACCCGCTCACTTCTATCAAACGGTGGAGGGAAGATCCCTTCAAAGGCAAACTTCTGAATCGGATATGGCAGGTGTTTCTTAGGTTCCTCCTATGGGAGATTTGGAAGGAACGTAACAGACGTATCTTTATGGGTAAAAAACAGACTAGCAAGCTGGTGTGGAGTCAAATTCAAAAAGGAATCCATGAGACTCTTAAGTTAACACGTTGGACAAAACAAGACTTAGGAATTCCTGATATTGAGACGAGAATTTTGTGTACCCGGGGAATTCAGACTCTTCCAAGTTATATCGGAAGCCTTCATCGCAGTCAGAGTACTCCAGAAAGTCTTGTAATTTGGTCTCCTCCCATATCAGGCTGGATCAAACTGAACTTCGACGGGGCGTCCAAAGGGAACCCGGACCGTGCAGGGTATGGAAGATTCTTTCGTAATGACTAGGGAAGGGTAATGGATAGCTTCTATAGATCCCTGGGGAGGGAGACGAATAATGTGGCAGAGTGCGAAGCTATGTTACAGGGACTTCGCATGGTTGGGTGGCGTGGCTATTCATGACTTAAAGTGGAGGGTGACTCGAAGTTGATACTCCAACTCGCTACTAATTTATGTAATGGGTCCCACGCAGCCAAGGTGGCGCCCTTGTGGCATCTTGTATGGCGCCTACACTGTCTTTCCGAAGTCCTTTCTACGATGAACACAATCACCTTCCACCATGTCTGTCGGAATGATAACTCCTTGGAATATTTCCTAGCTAATCAAGGCACCACATGTTAGGGAGATGGGTGGGAAGGATCGGCTCTTGACATGCCACCCAGCACGTGCCACAGTAAGTGTCTTCAGATAGCAGGTGCAGAGCTTTGTACTGAGGATCCCTCCTATGTCGTTACACCTGTTAAGAAGGCTGATGGGATAGATAAACAGGAGCACTCCATGTCTTGGAGTAGACATGTGGCTCTATGTTAAATAAAGGAACAGTTAATAAGCCCGATCCCTCATCCCTCACTCATTGTTATTGATAATCATTACTAGAGATATGGGGTGTGCGAAGGTGACGATCTCTCGACCTCTCATGTTCCTTCTGTGTGAGACCATTAAGGCTTCCGATAGAATGACGACTACCAAGGATGAAGATGATAATCACCAATATTTGTTCATTATGGCAGGTTTAATGGCGATAAGTGGGTGTAACACTTTAAATTCCCATACCCTATTCGGAATCAGACACCTTTGTCGTAGTTTTGTTTGTGTTCTTGCCTGCCTTGTGTTGTTTGTTTTACGTCTCTGGGTGGGAAACGGTAGAGAGGAAGAAGTGATAATGCCACCGCGCGGGAGACCTGCTTGGAGGGGTCGTCCGACCCAGGGGGGTCCAAGCAATGAGAGAAGGGGGCATCAGGCCCAAGGGGGCCCGAGTCGAGACCAGTGGAGTGTTGCAGCTACGGCGGTGTTCTTCCGCCGAATGTTTCCTCATGAGTTACAGAAGGATTTGGAGGAGCTTGAGGAGAATCTTTGATTAAGCGTCGGGGAGGGAGAGCCTCCATCGGAGGTTTTGGCCATGGACGACTGGATCCAAGACCCGGGGAATACTCGGGGTAGGATGGCCCTGTACAACCGGGCAGTCATGATGTTCTGGGTCACTGAGACGCTGATTGTGCAGACAATTGAGGCTCGAGTGGATGTGTTGTCAGACTCACAGTGTTTTAAAAATCATGAAGAGAGGTCCTACAATCATGCCGAGGACTCCAGTTTCATGCATATGAAGCTCGACGCTATTGCGTAGCATATGGGAATTTATTTCTTGACGAAACCAAAGGCGGTAGCTAACCCGCAAGTAATTACGCTCAGCAATCATCCAATGTTGAAGGAGGCTCCACCGTTCTCCAACAAAGCTGCAGGTCCTCCTTTCGTCAACAAAGCTGAAGGTCCTGGTCCTTTGGGTTAATTTCCTTGGTGTCCCTTGTCTGTTTCGGGTTGGCTCTGGTTCTATTTCTATTTTGTATCTCTGCTAATCCATATCTTCCTTACTTTTTTGGCATTATTTTGTTTCTGTATAGTCAAGATGATGTTTGCTTGGGTTATAAGGGATGTACTGCAAATTTTTGGAATGTTGGGCATTACCTGGATAAGCCTATGACTTGTTGGTCGAGAAACGGTTTTGTATACTATGTTCAGTTGGTATTTCTAGTATCTATGTGGGTTGGGTTTTCACTCTCAGAGATAGTTTTGATGCAACTGCTTATGAAGTTTAGACTGTGAATGCAATTTTTATCTGTATGGAATAGAATGGTTTCATCCTTTTGCTTTAAAAAATAGATACAGAGTCTGAACTAGAAATGGAAGATGTGCATGCAGAATATGCTATGAGACAAACAGGAGAAGAACAAAAAGTACAGAATGTCGAACGTCAGAAAGCATATCAAGAAATAAAATCTAACGAAATGACAGCAAAAGAACGAGAAGAAGACTTGAAACAAAAAGCATAACAACAAAAAGAATATCGAAAAAGAAAGTTGGACGAAATGACAGCAGAAGAACGAGGAGAACAAAGAAAGCGAAACACAAATCGACAAAAAGAATATCGAAAAAGAAAGTTAGACGGATTGACAACAAAAGAACAAGAAGAACAAAGAAAACAAAACGTTGACCGACAATTCCAACAATAGAGGATTGGAAATTACTGATGACTCATATAGATACTTCCTTACGTGCTTCAATGAAAAATTCCTTCGATAAGGAGATACATTTGTTTGCGACAAATGAAGATCATCTAAATTGTCATAACAAGCATTTAATAAGAATCCTAAATTGTCCCATTGCCATTATGTGACTGTTCGTGGGATTTAAATTATTTTGGATGATTATATGCAAGAAGATTTCCAACTTATAAAAATATGGGAATGGACATCTATCGCTTTTCTATTTCTTGGCCGCACATATTTCCCAGTATGTTGAAGGAAGTCTACGTTCATGTATCAATGAATTCTCGACAATTGTTGCATTCCATTAACTCTCTAAGGACTTCCATTAATGTTTTACAGAGGGCTCACTGAGGCACAGAGAAGTCGTAAATCCAAAGGGAATCGCTTACTACAACAATCTTATAAACAAGCTCCTCGAGAATGGTATCTGAAAATCATGTAGATTTTTACATCTTACTAGTTTTCTAATTCATACTTACGTAGGTCTAATTTATCTTATAATTAACTCTTGTTTCACACAACACGTAAGAGATTCACATATCTTCAAATTGAGAATACTCTTCATTTTGAATTATCAACTATAGTTATATTATTTATGGATATTGTAGTTTTCTTTATCTTTTCATATACTAGAAAAAAGTAATGCTATTCTTTTTTATTTGTAATCTTCATTTGAGAGATAATATATGGATATAGATAATATTGTACAACTTAAGTGTACTTAACCTCTTTTAGCATTTACTGAATTTAACATTCTGTTTATATTATAATAGTTATTTGTACAACTTAAAGTTGGTTCCGTATTTCTGGGACTGGTTGTATTGGGTGATTGCCTCTTCTCTCTCACTTCATGTTGGACACACCCATGAAGACATAGATGGAACTTATGGAAGGTTATTAGTAGAGCTAATGCACAAGGATATATTTTCACTCTTGAAAATTATGGATACGTATATGACATGTGGAGATCAAAATTTCTATGTCCCTTATCTAATTGATGAACTTTCCCTTATCTAATTGATGAACTTTATGATTTTAAGAGTTTTGTGAAAGCCCGCCTTTTGGATGGAAATGCCAAGATCATCGGTATCAAAAAATGCCAGCTTTTTAAATTTCAGCTCATAGATAACATTCCAGTCATGCAATGGAGGGCATCACTTCGGGATGAAGCTTGGTCATCTCCTATTCATCTGTGGCGGCCATTTCTATATGGTAGTGCAGACTTGCCAGTGGGGCAGCCTAGGTTATTAAATCTGCAATCAAAAAGACCTTCAGACATTGACGAAATAAAAAAAAAAGGAATAGAAACATATCTTTCATTATGGAATCGAGGGATTGAGAAGGGAGGTGAACAATTTTGGCGTCCCAAGATAAATTATTGGGAGGTTGTATATAAAGCTTTAGACAGTCCCTTCGAGAGTGTTGATCAATCAACAACTAAATTTTGGCCATCAACAAGCCATGATATTCATAGTAGTGAACCTACAAGATCTTAACATGAAATTATGGATGCCTATTTTAAGGAAAATGTTCATGCTTTGTAGGATTGCTATGTTGGACCAGTATGCAACAAGCCTGGAGATGAATTCATTCCAAGAGTGGATGTTGTAAAGGGACAAATGGTCATTGTGCAATCACCAGATCCAGGATTGTGCAATATGGTTGGGTAGGGTGATTGGTGATATTTATCAGGATTCAGATGCTAGTACTCTTGTGTCTTACAAAGTAGAGGTGCAATGGTGGAAGCCAACAGGAGCATCGAAGGATCTGAAGGTCTTGTACAAAAACTGCTTAAATAGAAAGCAAAAATGGGTTGTTGGTGCATACGAAAATATGATGATTAATGTAAATAGAATCATATGGGCATGGCCACCAAGGCTAGGATGGACAAGAGAAAAAATTAGAATAAACGAGAAGGGCCTTGCAGCAGTTAAGGCACAACGAGAACATATGGGGCATAGTGTTGAGAGTGGGATGGATGTTCCTATGGATATTGTTTGATGGGATCTTATCCCGTTAAATTTATATTTTGTTACAATCCTTCTAGGCTATCTATCAACCTAGCTGGGCGAGCAAACGTCGAGCGTATGGAATGTCCACGAGCCTCTAGGAATTTGAGGAAAATTACTACTGTGATGCAGAATACACCGTTTACTGGTTACTACTATGTAAGTAAGTTGTGTCTATACAGATTATGTAGAGAATTCCTTCCTCATTTGGAAACTACTAAAATTATCTATGTAAAAAGCTAGATATTCTTGATATTGTATCAAAAAAGTAACAAGAACTGATAAACATGATATTCAAACAAGGAATAAATATTATAGACATTGCACTTTTCACCTTAAAAGATTGCACATTTCCAAATGAAAATTGCACTTTTCAAATCAAAATTTGCATTTTTTGATTTGAAATTCACACTTTTTGAATTGAAATTCATAGTTTCATATTAAAAAACTACAATTTTAGGGTTCTTAAATAGTAAAAAAACACACTATTCGAATAGAAAAACACACTTTTCAAAGCCAATATTTCCACTTAATCTGAAGGGGTGTACACTGTATACGAGTCCAAGAAAAGAGAGTTGAAAAACTAGAAATGGACAGCTACCAAAGGCTAAACATTTCCAACTTGACAATCCAAATTTTCCAAGTAAGCTAGCAGAAGTTGACATCTTCTTCTAAATAAAAGTGCTCTATGAATTGGTGGTTTTGGCTGACCACGAACCAAAAGGGTTCATAGAAGCTGGTATCTTCTACTAAGTGAGTGGCTTAAGGCTGACCACAAATTCTTGAAATTAGAAACAACTCTGATTCTTGCTCAGAGGTTCTTTTTGGAACTTGACATGAAGGCTCAGCGGTTCTTTAGAAAGTGGAGGTTTGGGGACCACCATCTGATGTCTAGTAGAAGTTGAAGTCTTATACTAAATGGGTGGTTTTAGGCTAACCACAAAATCTGGATCTTAGTCAAACATGGCGTTGACTTGGTTTTGGCTCGCTTGTTTCTGACGGTTTATCATTCCCCCTATCAGGAACAATGTGAGAGTGGAAATTCTCATGGTGGTTATGAGTGTCAAAACTAGACACAAAATACCATGAACTCATGAATACTTTGGAGCATGGCTCTCTTCTGTATTATAGCTACATCTCTGAATCTGGCCTCCGAAACTGGCTATGGTTGATGCTCGCTTATTCTGGCTTACTTTAGGAAGGCCGTGATTGCTTGGTTTCATAATGATAAGGCTTCGAAACTTGAAGCCTAACATAATGTCCCCCCTATTATGTACAAGATAAAAAGCAACAAAATTTTCTACTGCAAGTTTCAATCTTGCAAGTTTCTTCACTGTCGAACATCTATCTGAAGAATGGTTATGCTTCCCGCAATACTGACAAGGATGAAGATCAACACATTGATCTTTCATATGGCCAACTCGATCACAATGTTTGCATCTGGAACTCTGAATAGGTTGTACATCTTCTGACATTATTTCACTATTTTGGTCATGCACCGATAGTTGATATGAATCATCTTCAAAGAGAGGGTTGTTCTAAACAAACACTAGTTCATAATATTGATTCCTTTCTTTGTACATCATCCTATTTGGATTTCGAATCCTGCATATGGGTGATAATAGTATGGAGAGTTTGTTTGTTGATTGTGATTCAGTCATCTACAATAGTACGTATTAGAGTGTTCAATAACTCTAATAGGTCCATGAGGATTCCATGTGGCCTCCTTGTGCAAGTAGGTCCAAATTGACTCAATCAACAAAATGAGGGCTTCTTCCAACTCCTCCCTTTATAAATAGGCTCAATAATTGAATGTTCAACTCAATAGCTAGAGGGTGTCGATCTCAACTGAGAATGCACCCATTTACAAACAAATCAATTCATAAAATAAAGGTTAACTTACAAAAATCATAGGTTGCAAGTCGCAATGTAGAATATGAAGCTAAGTTGGTCTTTAAAAGAAGACTTTACCTCTGGAAATGATGCTCATCTTCAATGTGGTGTTAAGGCCACTGAAACAACAAGCCTCTATACACACATAAAAAAATCAACAAATTTGTCCTGCCAACTTATCCTTGCAATGAAACTTCTTTTATCACAATCTTTGCATTAGCAGTATTTGCAATATAAACTGCTACAATCTCCGCAATTTATAAGCAATTTGAGAAATGATCTCTACAATAATATTTTCATGCTAATCCATGTCATTGGAGCAAAAAATCAATGCAATCTCATATTCTTCAAGTAAGTAGACGCATCACTTACATTTCTATCAACACTCTTTGACTATGGACACCAATGCCATAGGTCTATTATAAAGCACACCTCCTAGACTTAAATAGTCAAACAATGGTTAAGAAAATAATCTATGGTTAAGGACAGATTTCTATCATTGTCATCAATGCAACACAACCTCATTCTCAGCAATATTGAAGTAGCCCATAGACAACATTATTAACAATATTGAAGTAGCTTATAGACATTGTGATCCATACTTGAAGCTATTCATTGCATATTTCAATCTTTTGACTATCCACTTAAGAAGATGATGGGAAAGATACTCACATATGGCTCAAAAGACAACATTCAAAAGTCATAGTAGGTAATGGAGCATTATATTTGATATTATGTTGGCTTACGCAATCTTAGGTAGCAATAGCTCCAACACCTGCAATCTTCAATACTCTAACTGCATTGCATTACATCATAAATTCAAAAAAATGTTGACTTTGAAGGATCCACACAAATGGCATGCATCTAGGGTTCACGCCACTTCTGTTTAAACGCTACAAGTCTCCAAACTTTCCAATGCCCTAACTCGGTCTTCCATAAAGGTGATACCAATCCGCGTTTCACATTCCAGGTAGACGCAGTCAATTAAAATTGAATATTACAACCAATTGTGGAAGAGTCGGTTCAACACATTCACCAGTCACCTCAGTAGCATTGCAACTTAGGATTCCCACATAGATCTGATGCTCCTGCATCTTCTTATCATTGGGATTGATACTTTTACAGATATGGCATTCTCAAGGGCGTTCACTCCATGATATGGCATTGCCAGTCTTCACAATGGAGCCACCACGATATCAAGTTATGCAGCATTCAATGGTTCACCGGTCTCACGCACTCCAACTCTTAGACTTGAAACACGCATTCACCATGCAAGGATTGTAATAGAAAAATAACTCCAATGCCACTTGTTACCACTCACCCAACGCACAACCAATAGAACCAATTCGTAGATCTTCAAAAGACGTGAGGCAGTCGACAGAGCTCTCAAAAAAATGCAGCAGTAGAATGGTTTAGAGCTCTCACCATATTCATCATTAAAATTCATTACAATCTCTCTAATCATCAACGCAGTCATTGAATGTGTTTTAATTTCCTATGGAAAGGGAATCCATATGAGAAATATTTCCACTGGGTTGCATGGAAAAAATTAACTCTGCCTAAGGAATTAGGGGGGCGATGGGGATTGAAATATCCTACTTGTTTTGCAAAGGCTTTAGATTCAAAGGCTTTAGATTCGAAGGGGATCTGGATAATTCTCAAAGGTGATGGATTATGGGTTAAAGCTGTGTATCAAAAATACATCCACCTTCTTACTACTAAAGAATGGTTTAGGACCAGAGACAAGTCTTCGAGGAATGCCTCTATTATGTGGAAGCTACTTATCTTGGTTTTTGATGTAATTGGGGATTGGCTTGCCTGGGATGTTGGCAATGGAAGAAGTGTCAAGCTAGGCCATTATCCCTAGTTTGGATGTAGTAAATCTCACAAGTTACCTATAGCCATGATTGATTTTTTAATGGATTGGGGGTTTCTCTTTCTAGCACAGATTCAAGATATCCATAATACATCTCCTATGAGACAAGCTTGGTTAAAAGCCGAGGATCTGGGATTTGTGGATGAAGAAAGAATCCTTTGGGAAGGGTACATAAAGGCTTTGCATGACTGCCACATTCGCTTGGTGGATAGAGACAATGTTTTGATATGGACCAGGAATGTTGTTGGTGGTCACTATTCTCCTAGCTTGGGTTATAGGTCATTCGTGAAGAAGGTCTTCCTAAGACTACTTGGTGGATCCTTATGATATGGTAATTTAATTGTCCATTGAAGGAAAAGTTGTTTATGTGGTTGTCCTTGTCAGGAAATGTCCTTGTGTGGGATAATATGATCAGGAAATTTGGCTTTGGACTGGGTAGATGCCCTCTTTGTAAAGATCACAATGAGAATATTAATCATGTTTTCATGTATTTTCTTTGTCCATACATGTCCAGGATGTGGGACTATGCCTCTCAGGTAAAGGGAATCTAGTTTATTTGGAATGGTTTGGGGCTCCAAGAAGCCAAACAAGCTTGGATGAACAATGTGGATTTCACAGATTTCTAGGCTCTACTAGTTCTTATGATCTGGGGGGAATTGGCTCGCCAGAAACAAGGAAATATTTACTGATATCACCATAGCACCTGAGATATATTCCTAAATTTTTTTGGCTATCCTTGATCTTTTTCCTCAAGAAGTTGGGCCTCCAAAGCAGAGAAGGATGGTAGAGGAGATTATTGATAGGTTTGGATGTTGGTCCTATTTTGATGGAGCATCTCAAGGTGAGCCAGCGATGGGAGGTGCAGGGGGTATAATACAAATCTCTAACTAACAATGGTTTAATTTTTCTGTTGGTCTTGGGAGGAGCACAAATAATCATGCATAAATGATGGCACTCAAATTAGTTACGCTCTTGGCTCTCTCAAAGGGGATACAAAAGTTGCAGGTCTTTGAGGACTCAAAATTAGTTGTCGATTGGATGAGGATAAAGAGACCCCCTAAGAATATAACGTTAAAGCCTTTAAATGAAGAACTATCAAGAATTGCATATTTATTTTAGGATATCAACTATCAACACATATACAACGAAAGCAATTCTATGGCAGATCAAGTATCAAAGGTGCGTCTTCAAGTGGGTGATGGTACTTCGCACTTATGGGGAATGACTAATGATACAATAACTGAGCACGACTTGGTCCACATCCTGGATGAATTGTTTTATGCCGCAAAAATAAAAATCCTACAAAGTTGGATTGATTGCACAACCATTTCAAGCTATACATATCATAACATGAGTTTTCACAGACTCCATATAGTTTCATTATATGACATATATTAACAGACTACAATATCTGAGTTAATGTATGGGGACCATAATCTCTAAGAGATCCATTTGATGAAGGAATTTTTGTAATAGCCTATATAACCCATTAACGATGAGGTTCATTTTTAAATATAATAAATTACGACATTATTTTTCATGAAAATAATTCAATAATTTATTAACTTAAAAGTTAAACTTCATTTATAGTGTATACATTCATATCCCCTCATTTATATATATATAGATATATATATAACCACTTTCGTTTTAGAAACAAAATATACTTTGAAAAATAAATTCATGTTTAGTTTGTGTTTCACTTAAAATCATACAACGAAAGTAAATTAAAATATAAGTAAATATAGAACGGTGGTGGGGACTCGGGAGTAAATATAAGTAAGTCACGACATTTTACTTTTAAGTTGTGCCAATGTATTTTCCGCCCCGTAGCTCATATCCATCACTTTTTTTAAATCAGTAATATCCATCACTTTAATTTGAAGGGTTTACACGACCGTAGATTGAAATTCCAACAGCAGCCCAGTTGCCCCACTACATGAAAAACTTTAAAATGAATTCAATCTGACAAGATTGGTATCATACTTTGCATGTGGGACCACGTTCTTATATTCTTAGATCTCCTCTCATTCAAAGTCGTGGGAACACGTGGAAAATACATTGACAAAAAACAAATCGCCGAGTTCAGCGGGACATAAAAGTTAAAGTCTTTTATGCGAAGACCCAAGTGATAAAGAAATAGAGTTTGGAAGATTTGAAAGTGGAAACAGAGAGTCTTCATGCAAACGGGGCCGCATATGTCGTCTTTTACCGGAAAAAACCATTAGGTAATGACTATGCCGGCAATAATTTCGTAATCTCATACCACTGTTGTTAGTTGGAATGTTAATTTATTCTTACAATACGTGGTGGGATTTCTTTAATTATTATATTTTTGTAAGAAGAATTATAATAATTAATTAATAATAATAAAGATGAAAAAGTTATTCTTAAGAAGAATTATAATAATTAATTAATTATAATAAAGATGGAGAGGGGTAGGTATCTTCTATATGTGAAGAAAATAAAAATTCCATATATGAAGAACTGTAATCTCATACAAATGTTGTTAGGTGGAATGTCAATCTACTCTTATAACATCTTTAATTATTATAATAATAAAGATGGAGAGGGGTAGGTATCTTCTATATGTGAAGAAAATAAAAATTCCATATATGAAGAACTGTAATCTCATACAAATGTTACTCTTATAACATATTTAATTATTATAATAATAAAGATGGAGAGGGGTAGGTATCTTCTATATGTGAAGAAAATAAAAATTCCATATATGAAGAACTGTAATCTCATACAAATGTTGTTAGGTGGAATGTCAATCTACTCTTATAACATCTTTAATTATTATATTTTTGTAAGGAGAATTATAATAATTAATTAATAATAATAAAGATGGATAAGGGTAAGTAGCGTGGGACATCTTTAATTATTATATTTTCGTAAGAAGAATTATAATAATTAATTAATAATAAAAAAGATGGAGAGGGGTGCCTATCTTCTATATGAAGAAAAAAAATATTATATATATGAATAAAGATATAAAGGTAAAGAAAGTCACCAAAGTTTAGTAATTTTATTATTAGGCAGTACAACATACTGTAAAGTGACATGGATGAAACTTCATAAAATTGTACAACATATTCTAGAAAACCATGTGGATGAGATTTAAGAAAATTGTTGTATCTCAATAACATTCAGGAAATGGGGCATGTTGACAAGACCTAAAGCATGGCAGCTGATTGGTATAATAATTATACGTGTGGGACCACCATTTTATATTCTTAGATCTACAAGAGCTGTCAGCCGGAGTACTTTATGTTTGAGTTAGAATTGCAAGGCAATAATAACGTGGAAAATACATTCACACAAAACCAAATCGCCGAATTGACATTAAAAAAACCCGCCGTGGGACCGGATTATAATAATTAACTAGCAAGCCATATTAATAATCAATATGGCTTATATACGCCGATCGGCATATATCAACCACATTTAAATGTGTGGCCATAGTTGATAAACGTCGATCGACGTATATAAGCCATATTGATTATTAATATGGCTTGCTAGTTGACGGTGGGCCTCCTGGTTAGGTTTGGTGAATTATTATTATTATGAAAAACAATATTATGGCCACACAATTAATAATATTAATTAAATATAACGACTATGGTTGACCATGGTTGAATTTGGGTGACCATTCTTAGCTATAGTAGACTTTGGTTGACCATGGTTGACTATGGTTGAACATCGTTGACTTTGGATGTTCATGGTTGACTATGGTTGAACATAGTTGACTTTGGTTGTCCTTAGTCGACTTTGTTAACCATGTTTGATTATAGTTAACCATGCTCGACTTTTCTTCACCATGGTTGGTTTTGGTTGAGCATGGTGGACTTTGTTTGACATTGGTTGACTATGGTTGACTTTGGTTGACCATGGTTGACCATCGTACACCATGGTTGTCTATGGTTGACTTTGGTTGACTTTGGTTGATTATGGTTGACCATGGTTAACTATGGTAGACCATGGTTGACCAATGCTGACCATGGTTAACCTTTGTTGACTTTAGTTACCATTTTTTTACTTTGGTGGAACATGGTTGACTTTGGTTAAATTTTGATTGGCCATAGTTGACTTTCGTTGACTTTGGCTAACCGTGGTTGAATTTGGTTGTGGTCAACCATGAAAAACCATATTTGACTATGTTTGACCATGGTTGACCACAACCAAAGTCATAATATCTAAATATTATCCGGTTTACCATGGTTTACTTATAATTATTTGGTTGACCACAGCCAAAGTCATTTAAGAATATTATTTAGTTGACCATGGTTGACTACAACCAAAGTCATAAGAATATTATTTGGTTGACCATGGTTGACTTTGGTTGACCATGGTTGACCATGGTTGTATATGGTTGACTTTGCTTAACCATGGTTGACTTTGATTAAATATGGTTGACCATGGTTAAATATGGTAGACTATGGTTGACAATTCTTGACTTGGTTGACCATCGTTGACTTTGGTGGACCATGGTTGACTTTGGTTAAATTTTGGTTGGTCATGGTTGACTTTGGTTGTGGTAAACCATGAAAAACCAGAGTGAACAATGGTCAAGCATAGTCAACCATGTTCAATAAAAGTCAACCAAAGTCAACAATAATGAACATAGTCAACCAAAGTCAACCATAGTAAACCATGGTCAACCAAAGTCAACCATGATTAACCAAAGGCAACCATGGTCAACCAAATTCAACCATGGTAAACCAAATTCAAACATGGTCAACTAAAGACACCCATGGTCAAGTAAAGTCTAACAAAGTCAACTATAGTTATAGATGACCATGGGTGGCTTTAGTTGACAATGGTTCACTTTGGTTTACCATGGTTAACTTTGGTTGACAAAGTCAACCATGGCCAATCATGGTTGACTTTATTTTACAATGGTTAACATTGGTTGACCAAGTCAACCATGGTCGACTTTGTTTTACAATGGTTAACATTGGTTGAATTTTTGTTGACCATGGTTGACTTTAGTGGACCATGGTTGACTTTGGTTTACCATGGTTAAATTTGGTTGACCATGGTGGACTTTCATTTACCATTGTTAACTTTGGTTGACCATGATTGACTATGGATGAATTCGGTTTCCTTTAGCTAACTTTGGTTAACCATGGTTGACTTTGGTTGTTCATGGTTGAATTTAGTTGAAGAGTGTTGACTTTGGTTGACCATCATTGACTATGGTTAACTTTGGTTGAATTTGGTTGACTTTAGTTGATCATTGTTGACTTTGTTTAACTACGGTTGACCTTGGTTAACCATGGTTTTTCTTAATTGACCATGGTTGACTTTGGTTCACATTGGTTTACGTTGACCATGGTTGAAATTGGTTCAGAATGGTTAACGTTGGTTGAACATGGTTAATTGTGGTTGACTTTGCTTGAATTTGGTTGACCATGGTTGAATTTGGTTGACCATGGTGGACTTGGTTTGACTTTGGTTGACCTTAGTTGACCATCGTACACCATGGTTGTCTATGGTTGACCTTAGTTGACCATCGTACACCATGGTTGTCTATGGTTGACTTTAGTTGATTATGGTTGACCATGGTTAACTATGGTAAACCATGGTTGTCCATTGTTCACCATGGTTGACCTTCGTTGACTTGAGTTACCATTGTTGACTTTGGTGTACCATGGTTAACATTTGTTAAATTTTGAATAACAATGGTTGAATTTCATTGACTTTGCCTAACCATGGTTGACTTCGTTTGTGATCAACCATGAAAAACCACAATGAACAATGGTCAACCATGTTCAATAAAAGTCAACCATGGTTAGGCAAAGTAAAAAATAGTGAATATAGTCAACCAAAGTCAACTATGGTCAACCAAAGTCAAGCACAGTTAACCAAAATCAACCATGGTCAACTAAAGTCAACCATAGTCAACTAAATTCAACCATGGTCAACTAAAGTCAAATGTTCAAACAAATACATCCATGGTCAAGTAAAGTCAAGCAAAGTCAACTATAGTTATAGATGACCATGGGTGGCTTTAGTTGACAATGGTTCACTTTGGTTTACCATGGTTAACTTTGGTTGACCATGTCAACCATGGCCAACCATGGTCGACTTTGTTTTACAATGGTTAACATTGGTTCACCAAGTCAAGCATGGCCAACCGTGGTCGACTTTGTTTTACAATAGTTAACATTGGTTGAATTTTGGTTGACCATGGTTGACTTTGGTTTACCATCATTGACTTTGGTTTACCATGGTTAAATTTGGTTGACTTTTGGTTGACCACGGTTGACTTTCAATTACCATTGTTAACTTTGGTTGACCATGACTGACTATGGATGACTTTGGCTAACTTTGGTTAACCATGGTTGACTTTGGTTGTTCATGGTTGAGCATTGTTGACTTTGGTTGACCATGGTTGACTATGGTTAACTTTGGTTCACTGTGGTTTACTTTGGTTAACTTTGGTTTACTGTGCTTGACTTTGGTTTACTATGGTTGAGCATTGTTGACTTTGGTTGACTATGGATAACTTTGGTTTACTGTGGTTGACTTTGGTTGACCATGGTTGACTTTGGTTGACAATTGTTGACTTTGGTTGATCATGGTTGACTGTGGTTTACTATGGTTAACTTTGGTTTACTGTGGTTGACTTTGGTTAACTTTGGTTTACTGTGATTGAGCATTGTTGACTTTAGTTGACCATGGTTGACTATGGTTAACTGTAGTTGACTTTGGTTGACTCTGGTTAACCATTGTTGACTTTGGTTGACCATGGTTAACATTGACTGATCATGGTTAACTTTGGTTGACAATGGCTGACTTTGGATGACTATGTTTGACTTCGGATAACCATGTTTGACTTTTGGTCGATCATGGTTGACGTTGGTTTGATATGGTTGACTTTGGTTGTCTAAGGTTGACTTTGGTTGACCATGGATGACTTTTGGTTGATTATGGTTGACCATGGTAGATTATTATTGACTTTGGTGTTCCATGGTTGACTTTGGTTGACCTTTAATTGTTGTTAAGGGTTAACTCTGGTTAACCAAAGTCAACTATGTTCAACCAAAGTCAAGCATGGTTAACCAAAATCAACCATAGTTAACTAAAGTCAACCAAATTCAACCATGGTCTACTAAAGTCAAATGGTCAACCAAATACATCCATGGTCAAGTAAAGTCTACCAAAGTCAAGCAAAGTCAACTATAGTTATAGATGACCATGGGTGGCTTTAGTTGACAATGGTTCACTTTGGTTTACCATGGTTAACTTTGGTTGACCAAGTCAACCATGGCCAACCATGGTCAACTTTGTTTTACAATGGTTAACATTGGTTCACCAAGTAAAGCAGGGCCAACCGTGGTTGACTTTGTTTTACAATGGTTAACATTGGTTGAATTTTGGTTGAGCATGGTTGACTTTAGTTGACAATCGTTGACTTTGGTTGAACAGAGAACACATATAGGCATATTGAAATGTGATAATATACTTTACTATAATTTTAAATATCATATTGCATGTTTCAATGTTGAATTGATATCATTTAAAAAAACACACATATTTATAGATTTTTTATTATGTTTACATATATTTTTATAATGAATGATCTTGAATTAATGAGTGAAAATGATATGATTTTGAAAAAACCTAGACACACATTTTTTATAATGTTTGCAATTATTATTTATGAATGGATATACTGTATTATTTTCTAAACCATGTTAAAATATTATCTTTTAATATTTTCAAATTAAATCAATTCAAATACTTTAGCACTAAATATAGTCCATATCGAAAGGTAACATTGTATACTTTTATAATTTACTTGTAATATAATGTAAATTTGGAAAAACACATATGTTTTTTTACAATGTTTATATAATATTTTTTATAAATTTATATATTGTAATTTGTTTTTACAATGTTGACATAATTTGTTTTATAAATATATATACTAATTTTTTTAAATCACATTACATTATAAATTTTGTATTAAAAATCAAAATTCATTTTTAATATGTTCAAAAATTTAAATTACTTATACTATAATTCAGATTAATATAAATTTTAAAAAAATACATAATTTTTAATATTTTTAAAAATTTAAATTACTTTTACTATAATTCAGATTAATATAAATTTAAAAAAAATACATAATTTTAATTACATAACTTTATAATGATTACATCATATTATTTTATTTCTTATTTATATAATTATCTTTTTATAAACAATAATTATTTACATAATTTTTTTATAAACAATAATTATTTTTATAATTTTTAAAGAGTTATATTTATATTATTTAACTTTTTTTTTTATCACATTTTTATTATTTATCTTATTTATGAATGTACATACTGTAGTATTTTCTCTTTCAACTTTACTTCATTTTCTTTTTTATTACATCTTTATTATTTATCTTATTTCATTTCATTTCTCAAGTATAATTTTAAAATCTATTTAAAATTATTATTTTTTTAACCTCTTTTCTATGTTAATCCTAATCTTCTCTTTCATTAGAACCAAAGTATTTAAGGTAATGATATGGCATTAATGACCTTTTCTTGATTGCCAATTTATTTTATTATATTTTATTATTTTTAAATTATTTACACATTAAAAAAAATTATATCTTTAGAAATTACACTTTTATTATTTATTTTATTTATCCTCCTCATTGTTAATTTAATCTAATCTTATTTATGAAACTAATGTCTTATATTATATATAAACTATATAAAAAACTGAAAATTTACATTTTTTTTGAATGAGTGAAAGTTCACACTTTTTCATAAAAACTATATATATAAAAAAATTTAAAGCTAATAAAAATTATATCTAGTTTATTAAAAAGTTATATCTAATCCATAATTAACCAAAAAATAATAATAATTATAATTATATTATAAAAAAACATTTTAAAATAATAATCAAATTATATCTTAACACATTATTTTAAGACGACGTTGAAAACGTTTTAACCATAAAATTAAAAAAATGTAAAAATTTCAATATAAAAACGAAAAAAATAATTGTAAAAACTAAAGAAAAACCTAATTAAATATATTGCAAATGCAGGTAATACATGAAGTTTCAAAGACTACCTCCTTCGGAAGCCACAAATTGTAATAGTTCTGGAGCCTGTAATGGGTACTATAATAATTTAATACATTCAAAAATAATTTCAAGTCATTGCAGGGAATATATGAAAAACATAAATGAATATTCCTTGATTTATGAGAAAGAAATTGCTAAATTCAATATAAAAAATATTTTATTAGACACAAACATTAGTTAAAACATAAATCTTCTGTGATTTATGAGAAAGAAAGTGCCAAATTCAATATAATTAATCACTATAAAAAAATCTTCTTTGATTTATAAAATTGTCTAATTCAATATAATTACTAAGTATACAAAATTACTGAATATACGTACTGGATATCTCTTTTAATTACTGAGACCATTGTAATCCATTCTATTAGGGAAAAGGTATGTCGCACACAAGAATCTCATAAGGAATCATTAAAAATTTACTGATGAATTTCTTTTGAGCATACTATTAGGTTTTATTGAGAATAGACCGGCCTTCATTTCGTTCAATGAGCGAACTCCATTATTTTGCTTCCAGGTTATTATGCATACATCGTTGTGAGTCTGATGTAGCAACCTCAACGTTATTATTTTGCTTCCACGTTATTAACACTTATTCAAGCATACATTGTTGCGAGTATGATGTAGCAACCTCAACTGATATGATAAGAGAAGAGAGAGGAGGAACTGGCGTAGAAGAGAGAGGGGGAACGACCTCTACGGCTGTATTAAGGAAAGAAGGGCTGTGCCTTATTTAATTAATTTAAATTTCTACTTGGGATTGGAGCAAGGGCGACCCCTTGACCTTTAAAGGTTTAGTGCCACTTGGATTTTGAATAAATGCAAATGTGGAAGGAGCAGCGTAGAACATCTTCCTATACATTGGTATGGTTTACACTGACCTAAATTAATATTTGTTTTTATGATAATATTTGTTGCGGAAGATAGGGCGACCCTGTAAATGAATCGACCATTGTTTATTAAGGTTAATGAATATATATTATCTGTTGCAATTAGGAGAAAAAGTGATCCCTTTGATCTGTTTACCTATATATATTATAGAAGCAAAGGGTAATCATGTTGTAGGATTGACTCAATCTTTATTTAAACCCTTAATATTGATTTAAACCCTTGTGTAAGGAGGAAGAAATCCTTGCATTAAAAATTTATTCATTAAAATAAGTTATTTTGATGCCTCTCCAAAACACTTACACAACATATATATATATATATATATATATATCAAATATAAAGTGAAAATGTTGTAAAGGTGTTCGCATTGTAAACCAATATAAAGTGAAAATTTGCTCTCCTTTGTACTTTTACATATAGTTTTAGATAGCTGTGGCTATTTGTGCGTTTTATATTAATATAATACAAAATGGAATATAAAGTGAAAAATGTTGTAAAGGTGTTCGCATTGTATACCAATATATAGTGAAAAACTCTCCTTTGTACATTTACATATAGTTTTACATAGTTGTGGCTATTTGTCCATTTTATATTAATATAATACTTGAAAAATAAAACTAACGACAAAGCCATTCAATTTGAGAAATGGCACACATACTTCGAATTCAGCTTGAATTTTGGCACACTGTATGGATATTAAGTTGTGAACGAATTTATACTTATCCACGGAATCGGTGAAAGTAGAGAGTAAACATTAGATTTATTGGGCTTAATTCAGATCGTAAAATCCCATGAGCAGTTTCGTGAAGGGAGATTAGCCCACCCTTACATAATTCAACTCTGCATGTCAATCTTAATAATTCTTATTAAGATTGACATCAGAATTACATCCTTACACCATAGAAACGCTTTGTCCAAAACGTGGCCTGGAAATGGCGGATGGCGTGTTCAAATGACCATTTCTGAACCATGAATTTTTTTTTAAAGAAAAAATTCATTCTATGAATTGAATCATATGCACGAATCAATGAGAAGGGCAACGGTTTTTTCCAGTTCCAACAACCACTGGGCGGATGGCATTTCCATCAATATTGTTTGTATTCTGCAGAAATGTATTTAATGCTGTTGCAGAGATATGGGCGATTGGATCTTATCCAGCAATCAATACAACAATGCAGCATTAAATGTACTCATGCTCAGTGAATATTGAAAATTAAAGATGTTGCAGGATGAATATTGAAAGCATACTTCTATGGGGATTCAGAAAATTTACCTACCTACACATCCTTTGGATAAGCCCTTCGCCGAAGTAATTGAAAGCGGCCGTGACTCGCATTATAGCATCTTGCACATAGCTTTCGTTGTGGCCAAGAAGCATGACCTACATACAACCCTTATTACCTGTATATTCGAAATTATGAATGACATTACAATTTCCAACCTTATTACCCGTATATTTGAAACTATGAATGAGATCGAAACAAAAATGCCACACAATCATCATGGGGCTACACTATTTAAGTTGCGCTCTGGGTTGGTCTTAAACTATACTCAAACCAAATATTTAATAATACCTTGGACAACATAATTCCTTGCCTGGGATGAGCCTCACGGTTGCGCTCTTATAGATTTGGACTATCCAGTGTATCCCGAAACTATTTCTGATGCGCATTATTAATGTAGACTTTAGTAGACAAGAAAACCATGAAGGAATTTCAAAGAGAAATCTTTAATGAAATGAAACAAAAGTTTGAAAGCTACCAGTTTGTTGGGATAATAACATCTTCAAATGACCATTTCTGATATATGCTTTTTTTCTTAAAGAAAAACTTCATTCTATGAATTGAATCAAATGCCTGTTACAGAGATATGGGCTATTGGATCTTATCCAACAATCAATACAACAATACAGCATTAAATGTACTCATGCGTAGTGAATATTGAAAATTAATGATCTTGGCCGGTGCGACCTTATTCAAAATCAAGAGAATCTATCATTATACAATTTACAATTTCATAATGTTGAGATTTATTAATTGAGCCGAAACCAACCCAATCCACTGTTTTCACCCCGCACGCCATCCCCTTTGTGAACGCGGCTGCCTAATTATCACACCAAATAGATGGGCTGTCGATGTATTTTTTCGATCTGATTAAAGGTATTTAGTAAAAGAACAAAAAAAAACCCAAAAACGTTCCTCTGGAAAAGCTATCGCCAATGGATCCCCTTTTGAGACTGCAAACGCTGCGACCTGCAAACACAATATAATAAGTTAATGCCAGGCATGCATGCTTTTGATCTGAAATCGTAAAAAATAGAGAACACAAGTACTGGATATGAAAGTCCGATGGCGAGCATGCTCGAGGGTCTTTAGAACGACGACCTCCATGATATAGAGATGAAGCGTTGGTGCGCGGATATTGGAGCATGCAACCATGGATCGTTAAGGCTCAAGAGGAGAGAATGGAGCGTACAACACAGGGATCCTTATAGGACGGTGGGGAGTGGAGCTGAGCGGACGGAGCAGCGGATCAGTGTGTGGGCGGAGTGGAGCGCTACGGGTAACGGGCATGGGGGAGTGGAGCTGAGCGGATAATAATAAATTCCATAAATTATTTTAAACCAGTGTCGCTTGGATTTAAAGATGCACCCACATTAACTCAGTAAATCTTAAACGTTGATCTATGCAACATACAAAGCATATTCGGGGATTAGTGAAATCTAACCCTCCATTATTTAAAAAATAAGAAATCAGCCACCGGACCTCCACCCCCAAAAGTTAAATGAAAACGCCTATCGGCGTAATAATAATATAAAAGGCATAGAGGTTGGCGTGTCAAGTAAGGCGTAGAGATGAAAAAGTCAGGAAAATTCAGTATTTTTATTATTTAGTCGGTCACTAAACTCGTAGAACATAGTGTAGAGTCCAATGGATGAGACTTCGGGAAATTGTAGCTCAATGATACTCGGAAATGGCGTGTTGACGGGGACAAAGAGTTCAAGATTATTTGAAAATTAGGTAAATTGGATGACGGATTATTATTATTATGACGGGGACAAAGAGTTCAAGACTATAGACAAATAGTGGGTGAAAGTTGGTCATGTTCTTCATCCATAAGACTATTTGAAAGTTAGGTAAATTGGAAAGTAATGATCACCATTCTTGAGATAGTGGCGAGGAAAATTCGAGCAAAAGCGATTTTAGTGAGAATTGGTTAGTGCATGTCAATTCTAGGTTGTTTATTTTTGTGGTGGTTTTGCTTCATAAGAAAATCAAAGTCATATATAAGTGACGAAAGATGGGCAAGTGAATGGAAAGAGAAATAGTCATTTTTCATTATTTTATTGAAATTTGTTTAATGTAGTTTAATTCATTAATAAATTATTTTTTAAGTTTTTATAAAGTATTACTAAAGAGAGGTTATAATAATTCTTGGAGTGATATGTTTAGTGATAATCCATTATCTCAATCTCAAAGTTCGATCTCAGTAGATATGAATATATTTTGGTAATAGGATAGGGGGATTTAGAGGGTATAAGTCCACAATTCTAACAAAAAAATAATGGGTGTTTTTGTTATAATAATAATCATAAGGATTATTTAATGGCAATCCATGTTGTTAGTGTTTTGGATAAATGTGTTTATAATCAACATAGATTCATCTTAAACCCAGATCTATTAAGTAAACCTCAAGAAATGGGATCCATCTCAGTGAGATGACTCTATCTTGGTTTTGGTTTTAACTTTTTATTTTATTTTATGAGGAGATGTGATTTTTTTTTTATCTCCCCCATACTACGCTATAGAGCACCTCGCTACTCTCAATGCAAAAATTGTTAACAAATTTAATAGTCATTTAAATTATGTAATTGGTAGAGCTATGAGGGTGAACAATATAGTTCATTGTACATTTGTTCAAGAATTGATCTGACATGATAGTAAGTGTTTATTTCACTAAACTTAATAATCATTTATTGCATGTTCATAGGAGAGGTCATGCTTGTAAAGTTTTATACAAAGAAAAATAAATGAGATTTGGATTATTGTTGGATATATTGAAGGATGCAAACTAGGGTTTTCACAGCCACTTTGTTCCTTAGAATGGGGTTCTTGAGTCTTAGATTACAAGGGCTATGAATTAAGGAGGTGGAGTTTCGTTCTCCTATCAGGGTTGGATCTCCATTAATGTGTTTGCAAAAGGGACGCTTTACTCCAAACATTGGTAGAGTTGTAGTGGGCATTGTTTCCTATATTCGTTGTAGTGAAATTTATTTATTGATGATCAAGGAATTAAATTCATGTTTGTACCCAATCAATGCCACATAGTGAATACCATAATTTTTAGATATATTCACCTTTGTGTATTCCCAAGTTGTTGTTAAGGTTGATGCAATCCAGGAGGAAACCCTTCAAGCGGTATAAGAAAAAGATATGTTACATCAAGACAACTCTTATGCATTTTATATCTACACTTATCTCAAGGTTAAGATTGGTTAGTTTTTAAGGTTTTTTTCAAGATTTTTTCTTTGTTTATAGTGAAAATTGGGTATCAAGATTAATGTGTAAGTCTATTTTGTGAAAAATGGCATTTTCCCCAAGTGCTTGTCAAAATACCATCCTTTTCAATTCGAACATGCTTGCATAGGTAGTGGAGAAATACAAAGTCCATACAAAAATTACCAAATTATGATAAAATTACGTTCAAGAAAAATTGACTTTGTTGATGTGGTTCTATGATATATATCTTGCTATTTACAAGGAAGCAGAAGGAACATTTATGCATATCAACATACAAATATATACAATGAATCAATGTGATTTATAGTTTTTAGATTGTGGGGAGGTGAAGGGGGATTTGGGAGACCCTCATCCTCAAAGCTAGTCTCATTTTCATATGTTGTTAAATCTAAATCCATCCCTTTAGTAGATCAGATCCCAATGGTGCCTAACCCATATCTAGTTGATAAATCTGATGAGCTACTACTCTTGGATGTCTCATAGTTGAAAGTAGAAAACAACGGTTTATACTATAAACACTATGTAGACATACATAGATTAAATGGGTTTTGACCTTGATCTACATAACTATATAAATGGATCTTTACAAATCAGACCACGATTTGTGAGGTACATTTCTACTCCAATGTATTTTTTATTGTTTAGATGGAAACAAAGGAGGACTTTTTAAAGGTCCTAAATGAGGGGCCTTGGCTCTGAGGTAGAGTAGGACTCTTCAAGACTGCATGGTCTTTGGAGTTTGGTCTAGAGATAATGGTGGTCTCAAAAATTCCTATTTGGGTGTATCTTTCTAATCTCCCTCGCATATAGACATTTCTTATTTTTTAAAGGGAATGGGAACATGCTACACACATTTATGAAAACATATACAAAAAGGGTAGAAATAGGTCTATACACTTATGCTCACATATGTGTGGAGATTGACCTTAACAAAGGGATTCCATATAGGTTAATATTAAATTAAGGTGATTAGAGGTGGATATAGATGTTGGACTATGAAAACATTTTCAACGAAAAATATGTGCAAGCAAACTAGTTACCTTTAGGATTCATGTCCGAAATCCAAAGTGCAAATAAAGAATAAAAAATGTCCTCCTCCCAAACTGAAAAGCTAGCAACCTTATGCTCCCCTATTACTAAGGAGAACACAAATTAGAAACATAATTTATGGTTGCCAAAAGATAGGAAATTATTTTAACGATAGCATAAGAAATCAAAATGTACAAGAAAAGATGTCCATGGAAATTTAGGAAGACAGAGCACTTAAGGTGACCTCTTCCTTGGCAACAAAAGAAATACCAGCTAGACGAGTGAAAATGGATTATGAAATTAAATCATCCAATTTATATGAGAATCTATGTATCCGATAGACTAATGAAGTTCAACTAGCAAATGAGTGGCCATGAATTGAAGATTGGGTATGTTTAAAAAAAGAGAAAAAGGCCAAACCAAGGAAAATGCTCATTAATATGTGTTTGTTTATTTTTTTAAATTGAAGGTTCTGATGATAGCCTTTTAACTGCTATAATGGCATTTAAATGTTAGCATGTTTTCTATTTTCAGTAGAGATATTTTGGGACAATTTTTTTTTAATATTTAAAAAATGTAATCTACTTTCTCTGAGTTTAATTGTAAAGTGACAATGGCACCAAAAGAGTGTGTTTTTTGTTTTTATTTGAATATAAAATGTTATTTTTTCTCACGAAAAAAAGATACGAGATTTTTAATTTTTTTAAATTTGCATTAGTATGATAACAAAATTTGATATACATTATTTATTAATTACTCTACGTATACACAATTTTTTATATTTACTAACTATTGTACATCTATTTTAATCTTAAATTTACAAAGTGTTGAGAGGGGTCAAATTTCTTGAGATACAAATATTTTGTATCATTTAAAATGGATATAGGATGGTTACTTACAATCCATGACACTAAGAACTCAAGAGCCTAGAAGATATGAATGTATAGATATTATAAATAAATTTTGATTATTGTAGAGATCAAATCTATTTTTTATGATAGTATTCATATATATGTGTTAATCCATATCTCTCTAATTTGATCTCTCTACATAATGACCTTTATATGTGAATGCCATATATCTCTTTCATACATATAGAGATATTTTTTTCTATTTGATCAACATATAGTATTATTACTCTTATCAAACTCGACATGTGGTGACATCAACATTAACCATGTGACAACATCTCTCTCATATTAGATTGTTAAAGTGCCTTTTGGTACAATAATTTAAACATAAATAGTATTTGTGTCTAACCCTTAAATTATTGGTGTTGTTGGAAAATCCATACAAATAGGATCCCATACTCAATTTTTATTATTATGAATTTATATATAATTATGATTTTGAATAGTATAAATAAATGTGTTATTTTTCTTTGATTGCTTTCAATATTCTCATTTATGTTATTAAATATATACAAGTTTATAAGAATGAAAATGCTTGATCTAACCCATAAAGTTTGATTGCATTTTTTTCTTGAAAATAAAGAATAATAATAATAAGTGAAAAAGTTGCAGTGCAGGGAAGTCCCTGCCATATGGATAAGCATGGTGGGGAGGAAACATGTATTAAGTTTCCATGATGGGGTATTATCGAAAAACTCTCCGATGAATACATCGGAGTATTACCAAAGCTCAATGCGTAAATTTTATTTAGCATCGGAGGCACAGTAGACAAGCTATGGGGTATTATTGAAAAAGCCTCTGACAAATGCACTGAATCACCAGCAAAATTGGCGGGGCACTAACGGACAAGCGACTGGGCACTATAGAAAAAGCCTCCGATGGAGCATCAACATAAGTGGCAGGGCACTAGCTGAAGAGAAAGGAGGTAGCAGATACAAAAGTCGGGTAAATGACCAGATTCGGGAAAAACTCAGCTTGGGTCATCAACTTGGGATATCGGAAAACTTGACAAAAAATCAGCAAGCATAAATTCAAACTTGAAAAATTAAAAAAGGAGCAATTTACATAATTGTTTGAACCCTACCAGATGATTTAGCTTTGTGAATGGCCCAGCTTAATCCTTCCACGATCATAAGGAAAAGTAAAGGGGCCAAAGGGAAGCCCTGGCATAAACCCCTTTTAGGTCTAGAAAAGGTTGATGCATAAACATTGATAAGGATTGCAAAGGATACAGATTGAACTGAAGACATGATCCAGTTGATAGTTGAGAGGGGAAAGCCTGATTGGAGGAGACTCAGCCTCAAGAAAGTCCAGTTGACTTGGTCATAATCTCTTATAAGATCAATCTTGAAAATAGTTGTGGAAGCTCTATTAATTTTAGTTGAATGGATCACTTCCCGTGCCAACCCAATGACATCATGTATAAGTAGCCCTTTTAGAAAGGCGTGTTGTTCTTGAGTAATACCAGTTGAGAGGATTCCTTTAATCCGATTTGCTATGAATTTTGCGATCATCTTGTAGATACAATTACAAAGGGAGATAAGACGATAATCCATGAAGGTCACTCCCTTGTCTTTCTTGGGAATCAACACTATGAAAGTCGAGTTGAACATGCCCAGAATCCTCCCTTTAGTTCTCGATTACATTATAACAGCTAGTATGCCATCCTCAAAAGTATCCATGAATGATTCATAGAATTCAATAACCCAGCCATTGGGCCCTGAGAATTTGTCCCTCTGCATAGTTTTAATAGTGGATTTTAGTTCCTCCATACGGATCGGTTCCTGTAGTCTTTGAGCATCTTCATCACTAACCAAAGTGGGGTAATCCATAACTAGGCGCATCATTTGGAGGATAGGAATCTATTGTTCTTGTGAATAAACCTTCTGAAAGTGCTTAACCCCTAAAATAGATAATGCTTGTTGTCCCTTATGAACATTACCTGCTTCATCCTCCAATTCCCATATGGAGTTGACATTTTTTCTGTGTTGGAAATGTTTGTGGAAGAATTTTGTATTATCGTCCCCTTTTTCAATCCATGGAGTTGTTCTATGGAGACGAGCCGTGGCCTCTTCATCTGTGAGAATATCCCTTTTTCGACTTTCCATATTGAGGATAACATGTTTCTGTTCATTAGAGGAGTAGCCATCCAGAAAGTTGGCATGGAATTCTTCCAGCTCTGATTCGATGTCACTGAGTTCTTTCGAGATCTCCTTTCGCTTCCTTTCAATCCAAGGAATGTCTAATGCTTTCATCTTCTTGAGATTATCATTGAATTGAATAGCAGCCGAAATGTCGTTCATTCGATCCAAGGGGGCCGATTCTTTGACAATCATATCGCGAAAGTCCATATCCTTCAACCACCTGAGATCAAACTTGAAAGGGTTCGACAATTTTTTTACATTTTGAGATAACTCCATAAGGATAGGGCGGTGGTCAGAATTGTCACCCACTCCAACCCACTTTTGTATTGAAGCTGTAAACCACAAATTTCCCTCATTGAGGAGAAAATGATCAAGGCATTTTGAAATATAAGAGTCTCCTTATCTCATATTCCGCCAAGTCGGCCGAAGTTGAATAGGGGTAATGTCCATAATGGAATGAGAGTCCAAAAGTGTGTTGAAGAATGATGGAGAGGGGGTCACATTGTGCATGGGGCCCCTAAATCTCAAATTCCCCCATTGTGAAGTTCAGATCTCCGCTAATAATAATCCTTTCCACCTCCAGAAGCTGGATGGTAAATAGATGATTCCAGAAGGCTTCTCAATGCTGATATGGACCATAAATGTTAACAAAAGAAAAGGACAAACCTAATTCTTGCGAAAATAGCACTACTGCCAAGACAAAGTTTAGAGCCAAACTATTAGTAAGCAAAAAGAGGGACCTCTTCCAACTTGTAATCAAACCTTCTGAACGTCCAGCCACGTTAGTACATATAAAAGACCAACCAGGGAAAATACTGTGCAGATCAACCAAAATAAGGTCCCCAGAAGAAATAATTTCTTGAAGCATTAAAACCTGTGGTCGATAAGTGTGCACCAGCCTACGTAGGGCTAATTTCTTGGAGGGTATCCCCAATCCTCTCACGTTAAGGGAGAGTACTAGCATTGGGTAACCGTCTTCCCGAGTTTGCTTGCTCTAAGCGACCCAAATAGTTTGCGTTGTTTTCTGCCATTGATATCAATGGAAGCTTGTGCACATGCCGAGTCCATGATGGACCATCTGCCTCGAAGTCGAGGAGAGGATAAGGAGAGGCCACAGATAGCTCCCAGACCCCAACTAGCATTCCTATGTTTAACAGAACGGGATCTCAGGTCATATCCACAAGGAGCAATGATAGTAGGAGGGGCACATTTGTGTCCCATGGAGCCAATGTCTGAGGGAGAAGCCAATGTCTGAGGGAGAAGAGCAAGAAGAACTCAAAGGGGAGACAACCTTGCTAGGAAGAGATACGGATATGCCAAGGGAGGCAGGTTCGAGGGGGATTTGGATGTACAGATGGGAAAGAGGGTCGTGAGCGAAAGAAGGAGGGATAACGACGAGAGAGTCTACGAGGAGGAAGGTGGTAAGAATCCCCAAGACATTGGGTCTGTCGTAGGGAGAGCTAGGGAGTTTGGGGGAGGTTACTGGGAACTGTTAGAGGGAAGGGTCCAGAAAAGAGGGTCACGCAGGGGTAGGTCCTTCTCGAAGAGAGAATATGATTCATTCATAAATAATAAAATGTAATCATCAATGATAGGATTAGGGGAAAGAGACGAAAAATAATTACTAGGCCTATCACCAGTAGAGACTTCAACCAAAGGAGAAAGTTCGTTTATGCTCCGGTCCAAAGACGAAGCCAAGCGAGCAGAGAAATATGGTCCCTGAGCAATGGACAGATACTTTGGAGCTATATCCTCTATTGCCATCTTCTTTTGCCATATCTTTTTCCGGAAACCATGACTGCATTCCCGGGAAAGGTGGTTGTATCGGTGACAACAGTTGCATCTAAAGGGGATTCTGAGGTAGTCTATGTGTTTATTCCAAACACGTCCCTTAAGGGAAATATCGATTTCTTTCGGGAGTCCTTCATGCAGATCAAGCTCAACCAAAACCTTAGAGATTGTAGATACTCGAGTCCTTGAATCCCAAGTCTACTTTAAGAAAGGTGACGAGTGAATTTCCCAAGTATCTCAAGATCTCAACATTCCATAAATCCAGAGGGAGTCCAGGGAACTTGAGACAAATGACTTGTTTGAATAGCCTCTCTGAGCGAGATTCGAAGAAATGTGTGCATCGCTTAAGCCTCAAGAAAGAAGAGTCTAGTTACCAAATGCCCGATAGGAGGGAAGCAATGTCGGAAGCTTTCTGTAATGTCCCTTGTTAGGAATTTTATTAAAGTGACCATTTTTTTTCTTTTTTCCCTAGTTAGACCTTTGACTAGTTTTGAGCTCTAGGTCCCCAAATTGCTCCAATTGCTCCCACATATTATGAGAAGGTATATGGATGATGTTAGAACATAAATATGTGTTTCAAGGATGCTTTTGGACCTTTAAAATAATTCTTCAAATCCTCTTTCAATTCTGGCCGATGTAGGGAACTTTATTAGTAATTTCCCTTTGACTAGTATTGGTCTCTAGGTCTCAAATTGACTCCAAATGCCTTCAAATATTCAAGGAAGGTGTATAAATGATATTAGGAATTGAATAATATTTTCAGGGATGATATATGGTCACCAAAAGACCTCTGCAAACTCTGTTAAGATTCTGGACCAAGTATGCAATTTTACTAGTAATTTGGGGTTCAAATCCCCCTTGGGTAAGTGCTGAAAATGGCTTCCCAAATGCCTCCAAACCCACTCAAATTTCTGAACAGAGGTATGGGATGTCTCAAGGATGTTATTAAGGTCCCAAATGCACCATTCTTTATTTATTAATTATGTTCCAAACCTCTCCCAAACAACAGCAAAAATCACTAGTTCGACCCTTGGGGAAATGGAACCAAATCTCTTCCAAATGCAAATAAAATGAGCAAGGTGACTTCAAATGCTTAAGTGTTGAACATGAAACTTGTAAAACTCATCAATGGAAGTCCATACATCATAAATATATAAGAGAAATATTCTTCCATTCTAAATCATCATCAATACATTGGCATACATCAAGTTAGTGGGGAAATGGCACTATTCTTTCATTTAAAATGAGATTTATACATTTCTACTTGGAATTTCGACCTGAAATTTTTTGAAGATGAAGAAAAGAGTATTTAATTCATATTACAAAATAAATGGGGCATGAGAAGCTCCCCCAAAGAGTACAATAGCTCACCAAAAATGCCCTCCCTTAAGGATCAAGAATATGCCATCAAAACCGGAAATGGTTGAGAGAATCTGCTGCAATAGAAGAAACCATGAGCTGACCTATAGCTGACACCTGCAAATAAAGACTCCATTAAAGCTCCAAATGAAAGGTCTGAATGGCCTTTCCAATTACCAACTTGGATGGGAATATTTCACCCTCGAAATTGGCTAAGGCAAGAAACTAGCCATCCACTAGCTCTCCCTCTTCACAAATGCAATTGCAAATTTATCAAATGATCAAAAGATGGTTTCATTCTTTGTTCTTGAAATTTATAAAGTTCTTATGTACTCCATGGGTCGAATTCCTTCCAAGAGACTCACGCCAACTCAAGTTGGAAGAGATTCCAAAGAACGCCACTTGTACAACAATTCATAGTCTCCCACTTCCACCAAATCACATGTGGAAACATATTAGCTGCCCTAACACCCTTGAGCGCCCTCTTGGAGTCTATTTTTAGCCCTGACATGTCATATATGTCATATGTCAGCCTTCAGGTCGGATTTGTGTCATAGGTGTCATAGCATCTTCATCATTGTTGTCATAGAGCTAGGGAATCTAGCCCAAGTGTCTCACTAGCTCCAAATTGCCTCTTCCTCTTCCATGGGAGTTACTCTTCCTCTATATTTCGACCTCATTGAATCATGCCAAGTATTATTGACCTTATAACTCATCCCAATAACATTAGGCTTCCCATGGATTCAAAATTGCAAGAAGAGGATGTCACGTGGCACACAAATTCTAGCTTGTGTGGGTTCCACTTCCTCCATGTGTCTTCATGATCAAATGCCACTTTGATTTTCACTTGTATATATTTATTTATCTCCTTTATTAAATATTTATGCCATCCTAATGTCCCAACATCATTTATTATCCCCATTATTCCAAATCCCAAAGCTTCCACCCCAAACCTAGGAAACTAGTAATTTTCCTCCTTGGCAATTATTTGACCTTTAGCATCAATTTGACAAACTCTAATGAATATGGCCAATTTGATTAGGCCATTGTAACCCAATGCCAAATTTGGTACATGAAAAATCCTCCATTCCCAATATTGCTTGTCCTCAAGCAATTTCAAACATGGGTTTTGAAGAACCTGTTTTCTGTATAATTCTTTGAAGTTGTCATTGAATTGCCCAACCTTGAGTCTTTGAGTTTCCATGAAGATTTTAGAGAGGAACCACCTTGCTTGCTATTGCACTACTTTGATAAAAATTACTTTATTAAGTGGTAAATCCATCTTCCATACTGCTTGCTTCCCCCAAAAAATGAAACCAATGAGACAAAAAATATTCCAGGGTCCCATTGCTTGTATTGCACCCCAACAATCAAGAGTGCTCTCCAACCCATACCATCAGATAAGAGGATTCTTGTATCCCATTTTCTTGTATGCATTCTTCCAAACATCATGAGTACAAAATATATATCATCAAAGTAAATAACAACATAATAAAAATGTACATCAAGGAGATGCTTCATCAAACAATCATGAAAGTGCTTATACCTCCAAGCAAGTAGACCACCATTTTCCAGGTGCATACAATCTTCAAGTGTCCAATCAAATTTACTCCAGTGACATAGGTGAGGATCCCATGTCCAATAATGCTGCTCCAAAAGGATGTGATATGCATAAAAATAGTCAGCCATGTATTCTTTCATCCAAGAAGTGAATGAAGAATCTCCACTAAAATTTGAACCGAATAATGAGCAGAAAAAACAAGGAGAATTCAAAGGACTCAAAGAAGTCTCACCCATACATCCATTGATGTGAGAATCATAAAGATATAACAAAGTATGTGGCTGCCAACAAAATATTCTTCAAGCATAAATCTATTCACCCTGGTTTTGGATGAAGTTCCTCCAACATCAAATGAACCAAGTGTTGAGCGAGAAAAACCATGAGTCTTCAGGTGACTCGAATGCATATCATAGGTGCTTCCATGTAGATGTGCATCATCATAAAGTAACAAAGGATGCTCCTACAAATGTGAATAAGAATGTGCTCCATCCATGTCATCATAAAAAGTAAATCTAGGAGTTCCATACTCCTCATGTGGCACCATAAAAAAAAAAACCCTTTCACCCATACTTCATTGAGACTAATGCTACAAAACATGGAATTGTAGGATGTAGGAGAAAGAACTAACTCACCCAAATGATAAAAAAGTGTAGAAGTTTCATCATGGGAAGGATCCATATGGGTAGTATCATGCAGCTCCTTCAAAGGTGTGAAACCTTTGTCATAGATTGGTTCCAATGTATATGAATCTTGCTCTTCTTTAAAAATTGCATAACCTTCATCAAGAGACAATTCAAGTTCCTCTTCCACCACATCAAGTGTTTGGATCTCTAAATGATCTTCAATATTTTCAATAGAATCTTCTTCATGCTCATGTGATGTCTCTTCATCTTTTTCAGAGTCACTTGGGAGTGACTTTCGATCCTCTTCATGTACTGCTTCTTCTACTTCACCTATTTCAGAACTAGGTGGTTCATGTGTCTTTTCCTTTTTCTCCTTCAAGCAAACTGATGCATTTTTCCCCTTAGTTTTCTTAAAATCAATAATTTTTCTCGCAAGTTCGATAGCCAACAATTCGAATCCTTCCTTAAGTTGCTTGGTCATATCTTCAACGATTGTTTTTATAATTTTTATATGCTCCTCACCATCATATGAGGTTCCCTTTTCATCCCTAGTCATAGTTTCCTCAAAAAATTTGCTCTTCTTCTCCTACTTTTTTTTTTCCTCTTCAACAAAAGCACTTTTGGTTTCAATATCTAATGGTGGTACCTGAATTATTGTCCTCATGAATATCAGACCACATCAGGTGCCAAGATCATGATCTGATACCACTGTAATGTCCCTTGTTAGGAATTTTATTAAAGTGACCATTTTTCACTTTTTTCCCTAGTTAGACCTTTAACTAGTTTTGAGCTCTAGGTCCCCAAGTTGCTCCAATTGCTCCCAAATATCCTGATAAGGTATATGAATGATGTTATAACATAAATATGTGTTTGAGGGATGATTTTGGACCTTTAAAATACTTCTGCAAATCCTCTTTCAATTTTGGCCAATGTAGGGAACTTTAATAGTAATTTCCCTTTGACTATTATTGGTCTCTAGGTCTCAAATTGACTCCAAATGCCTTCAAATATTCAAGGAAGGTGTATGAATGATATTAGGAATTGAATAGGATTTTTAGGGATGAGATATGGCCACCAAAAGACATCTGAAAACTCTCTTAAGATTTTGGACCAAGTATGCAATTTTACTAGTAATTTGGGGTTCAAATCCCCCTTAAGTAAGTGCTGAAAATGGCTTCCCAACTGCCTCCAAACCCACTCAAATTTCTGAACAGAGGTAGGGTATGTCTCAAGGATGTTATTAAGGTCCCAAATTCACCATTAATTATTTATTAATTCTGTTCCAAACCTCTCCCAAACAACAGCAAAAATCACTAGTTCGACCCTTGGGGAAATGACACCAAATCTCTTCCAAATGCAAATAAACTGAGCAAGGTGGCTTCAAATGCTTAAGTGCTGAACATGAAACTTGTAAAAATCATCAATGGTAGTCCATACATCATAAATATATCATATAACCATTCTTCCATTCTAAATCATCATCAATACATTGGCATACATCAAGGTAGTGGGGAAATGGCACTGTTCTTTCATTAAAAATGAGATTTATACATTTCTACTTGGAATTTCAACCTAAAACTTTCTGGAGATGAATAAAAGAGTATTTAATTCATGTTACAAAATAAATGGGGCATGAGAATCTCCCCCAAAGAGTACAATAGCTCACCAAAAACGCCCTCCCTCAAGGATCAAGAATATGCCATCAAAACTGGAAATGGTTGAGAGAATGTGCTGAAATTGAAGAAACCATAAGATTTCATGTAGCTTACACCTACAAATAAAGACTCCATTAAAGCTCCAAATGAAAGGTCTGAACGGCCTTTCCAATTACCAACTTGGATGGGAATTTTTCACCCTCGAAATTGGCTAAGGCAAGAAACTAGTCATCCACTAGCTCTTCCTCTTCACAAATGCAATTGCAAATTTCTCAAATAATCAAAAGCTGATTTCATTCTTTGTTCTTGAAATTTATAAAGTTCTAATTTCCTCCATGGGTCAAATTCCTTCCAAGAGACTCATGCCAACTCAAGTTGGGAAGAGATTCCAAAGAACGCCACTTGTACGACAATTCCTAGTCTCCCACTTCCACCAAATCACATGTGGAAGCATATTAGCTGCCCTAACGCCCTTGAGCGCCATCTTGGAGTCTATTTTTAGCCCTGACATGTCATATATGTCATATGTCAGCCTTCAAGTCTGATTTGTGTCATAGCATCTTCATCATTGTTGTCATAGAGCTAGGGAATCTAGCCCAAGTGTCTCACTAGCTCCAAATTGCCTCTTCCTCTTCCATGGGAGTTACTCTTCCTCTATATTTCGACATCATTGACTCATGCCAAGTACTATTGACCTTATAAATCATCCCAAGAACATTAGGCTTCCCATGGATTCGAAATTGCAAGAAGAGGATGCCATGTGGCACATAAATTCTAGCTTGTGTGGGTCCCACTTCCTCCATGTGTCTTCATGATCAAATGCCACTTTGATTTTCACTTGTATATATTTATTTATCTCCTTTATTAAATATTTATGCCATCCTAATGTTCCAACATCATTTATTATCCCCATTATTCCAAATCCCAAAGCTTCCACCCCAAACCTAGGAAACTTGTAATTTTCCTCCTTGGCAATTATTTGACCTTTAGCATCAATTTGACAAAATCTAATGAATATGGTGAATTTGATTAGGCCATTGTGACCCAATGCAAAATTTGGGACATGACACTTTCTCTAAGACCAACCCCAGCCAACCTCTGGTGAGTGCGAAAATTTGAGGCTCATATCTGAGGATAGGAGTCCAGGTCCGGGCGACCCAGGACCTGAAACTAGGTAAGGTCAGTCGTTTGCCTCCGAAATACCCCACAAGTGCATGCTCATACATGGATATAGCTTCATTAAGTTCAATATATTTTCGTAGGGCGAGAAAATGTTGTAGTCACTTCTTAAGACAGGACTTTGGCTTGCCACCTTTGGAGATTTGAACATGTGGATAAGGAGGAGGACTTGGGTGGACAAGAGGCTTAGAGCATCAAGGAGCTTCTAATACTAGTCTTGTTAGAAATAAAGGTTTCTAGTCTTTCTGACAATTGTAAGGGGGAATCCCGAGTTCTAAGGCTCCGCAGTTACAAGCAACGCTAACCTAACATGTGTCGAGTCCCTTATTCATAGGATCCCTCGTAAAAGGGGTTGTCGCTTCCCTCAATGAAAATAATTTCACAGAGGATAGTGGGGAAGATGAAGTTCCCGCATGAGGCATTCCTTCAGAGTAAACAAGAGGTTGGTTTGAACTCTTGACGTCTTTGGCATAAATCTTGTTGTGAAGAGTCCACTCCATCACACAAACCATAGGAATCATGCTCAACTTTGAAATTTGTACCCAAAATACCGATAAGCCCAAGATAAGAAATTGTTTCGTAGATTTGATGTTGAAACAGACTCATGCAGATCTTCAAAGGGAGCGGATTGAAAAAAGGTTATGTTTTGATAAAACACAACTTGGTATATTCTCACCTAATAAAATCCAACTAAGTTTAACATCAGACTAAGGTTTATCCCCACAATAGATGTATTGGAAACAACATAGAATTAGAATTAGTACATGGTTCTTGCTCTTGGGGCTAGATAAGTTGGGCCAAATAAGCATTTCCAAAGTGCTTGCAGTGATTATTTTTGGTTCCTGAAGCAAGATCATTCGTTTTAACCCATGCAACACGTTTTCTTTGGATCAATAGTCCCAATTCGAGTGAGATAAGACAAATACAATGTCTAATGCTAATGTTGCAGATATTGGTTTCTATCATGGAGAACTAATCAAAGACATTAGAAGTAATCGTCATTTCATCATTGTTTTGGAGAAGATACAACAATCAAATTCGCTTTCAATGGAAGGCATAACTAAAGCTATGGAAATGACCACCCTTCTAAATTTTAGTGGAGATGAAATCGACATCTCAGACACCATTATATTAATGACTTCGAGCCTTGAAAACATGAAATTCATCCCTCCTAATTTACCTAACATAGTCATCGATGGATTTGAAGAGGACAAATACTTGTCTTCAAATGTGAAAGAGCTAGTATTTCGCAGGGTTCGACAATGAAATATTTAAGAAAAAAGGTGCAAATTTTCCATCTACCGAATGGAATTTGATAAAAAATATTTCATATAACATGAAAATTTACGTAGGGTCAGGTTGGTGGATCCACTTTAATGGACACTTTTATTATTATTATATCGATCGGTTGCTTTGTTTCCTTTGCCCCTTCCCGAAAATCTCATGTGTAATCTCGAAACCTTAATTTAAGACAATAGCATAGGCGAAGTTTGTATGTTATTAGGATTCCGAGTAACATTTGGATGAATACATGCCGATAGAGATAGATAGTCAAAAGAGAGATAGCCCGAAGGTGAGGAGTTTAGTTTGAGTGTGAGAGTCCCCTCGTTATGGATAGGTACTAAGGATAAAGGCCTCTCATCACCCATGTTCCCTCTTCTACCTAGGCTAACCTTTGGACCTGCAACATCTATGTTCCCATTGATCTATCCATCCTTGGGAAAAAGTGTCTTTCCTCTAGGAATTTACCGTGATGCATGATTTGTTTCTCAATAAATAAGATCAATATCTTTTGCAACCGGAGAATCTGAAATTGGACTATTGATAAGCAATCCTATGTGGAACTATTTATACTTCCACTAAGTCTCCTTGGAGTCAGGTTGGAATAAGGTGGGATTACAAACAAAGAAATAATGAAAACCATCCCCAAAAAATAAAAAACTCGATAAAATCCCACGACCTTTATTACTCCAAAAAAACCCCAAGTTTACAACCAATAAACACATGATCAAATCACATGACATGTATCCACCCATCTCTAGTAAATATTTAAGAACAAGATCATGGTCTTTTAGCTACTAGCATAAATTTGCACTCAAAACAACATATAAAATGCACGATAAATGTCGAAGTCCCCGAAGTAAAAGCTAACCAGCTAGTGACAGGTTGTGTATAATGTGTGTGCATTTCAAAGCATTATCACTAGTTTTAAATTTTGTTGAAGGTAGAAAGTTTCAGTTTTATTCTGCGTGAAGAGGGAAACAACGAGCTACTCATATGCAAATAACTAGATCTCCACAACAACTAAATGACAATGTCAACATGAGATTTGATCTTGAAATCACTTGTTTAGTGCCTCACTAATCAAATCCCATTGGGCCAAGAATGCAACATTGGGCACATGGAAAAGATGAATGAAAAAGCAGCATCAGAGTTTGAGGAGGGCGTTTTGAAACTCGTATGCTTGACATATTTGCCTGAACTTGGTCTTGACCTCAATTATCTCCAATATCCTATAGGCCTTCCTTCTTCAGAAATATTTATGTGCATTGCATCCCAGTTAATTGACCTTGATTTCGTCCTAGATCAGATTCGAACTCTAAAAAAAAATGATCCTCTAAGTAAAAATGAGATATAACTTATTCATAAGGTGGAGGGTTTGGAGGAGAAAGAGGAGATTTTTCTATAGTCATAATTTCCAACATATGGTGACTAAGAAAAGGGGATTGAAATACAAATTTATTTTTCCAAACAACCATGAAAAATTATAATTGTAATACAACTCCCTTCTTTTCAAAGGAGATTTTTAGAAACAAACCAAGAGATTGCGAATAAGTTAACACCATACTTAAAAAAATAAAATTAATTGACCCACTCTTAAACCACTCAAAGAAAACCACACAACAAGTTCTTTAGGACATTTGTTTTACTATTATCTTTTTCATCCCATATACTTTACTTGCCTTTCTTTGCACCTTCTAATTGCTCATAAAATTAAACAATTGTGGCATCTAATAAGTATCTTGTTAACTTGGTCAAAAGTTTTTTTTTCCTTTCCACCTTTCTTTGCACATTCTAAATGAATGGCTAATAAAATAAAGCTATGAATGGCTAATAAAATAAAACAATGGTGACATCTAATAAGCATCTTAGCTTGGTCAAAAAATAGATAAAATTGGATGAATTGCTAATAAAATAAAAATAATGGGGTTGATTTCGTCCTAGATCAGATTCGAACTCTAAAAAAAATTGATCCTCTAAATCAAAATGAGATATAACTTATTCATAAGGTGGAGGGTTTGGAGGAGAAAGAGGAGATTTTTCTATGGTCATAATTTCCAACATATGGTGACTAAGAAAAGGGGATTGAAATACAAATTTATTTTTCCAAACAACCATGAAAAATTTTAATTGTAATACAACTCCCTTCTTTTCAAAGCATATTTTTAGAAACAAACTAAGAGATTGCGAATAAGTTAACACCATACTTAAAAAAAATAAAAATTAATTGAACCACCCTTAAACCACTCAAAGAAAACCAAACAACAAGTTCTTTAGGGCATTTGTTTTACTATTCTCTTTTTCATCCCATATACTTTACTTGCCTTTCTTTGCATCTTCTAATTGCTCATAAAATTAAACAATTGTGGCATCTAATAAGTATCTTGTTAACTTGGTCAATTTTTTTTTTCTTTTCCACCTTTCTTTGCACCTTCTAGATGAAAGGCTAATAAAATAAAACTATGAATGGCTAAAAAAATAAAACAATGGTGACATCTAATAAGCATCTTAGCTTGGTAAAAATAAGCATCTTAGATCGGTCAAAAGATATATAAAATTGTATGAATTGCTAATAAAATAAAACAATGGTGACATCTAATAAGCATCTTAGCTTGCTAATAAAATAAAACTATGAATGGCTAAGAAAATAAAACAATGGTGACATCTAATAAGCATCTTAGCTTGGTCAAAATAAGCATCTTAGCTTGGTCAAAAGATAGATAAAATTGGATGAATTGCTAATAAAATAAAAATAATGGTGTTGATTTCGTCCTAGATCACATTCGAACTCAAAAAAAAAATGATCCTCTGAGTCAAAATGAGATATAACTTATTCATAAGGTGGAGGGTTTGGAGAAGAAAGAGGATATTTTTCTATAGTCATAATTTCCAACATATGGTGACTAAGAAAAGGGGATTGAAATATAAATTTATTTTTCCAAACAACCATGAAAAATTATAATTGTAATACAATTCCCTTCTTTTCAAAGGAGATTTTTAGAAACAAACCAAGAGATTGCGAATAAGTTAACACCATACTTAAAAAAAAAACTTTAATTGAACCACCCTTAAACAACTCAAAGAAAACCACACAACAAGTTCCTTAGGACATTTGTTTTACTATTCTCTTTTTCATCTCATATACTTTACTTGCCTTTCTTTGCACCTTCTAATTGCTCATAAAATTAAACAATTGTGGCATCTAATAAGTATCTTGTTAACTTGGTCAAATTTTTTTTTCCTTTCCACTTTCTTTGCCCCTTCTAGATGAATGGCTAATAAAATAAAACTATGAATGACTAATAAAATAAAACAATGGTGACATCTAATAAGCATCTTAGCTTGGTCAAAAGATAGATAAAATTGGATGAATTGCTAATAAAATAAAAATAATGGGGTTGATTTCGTCCTAGATCAGATTCGAACTCTAAAAAAAAATGATCCTCTAAGTCAAAATGAGATATAACTTATTCATAAGGTGGAGGGTTTGGAGGAGAAAGAAGAGATTTTTCTATAGTTATAATTTCCAACATATGGTGAATAAGAAAAGGGGATTGAAATACAAATTTATTTTTCCAAACAACCATGAAAAATTATAATTGTAATACAACTCCCTTCTTTTCAAAGGAGATTTTTAGAAACAAACCAAGAGATTGTGAACAAGTTAACACCATACTTTAAAAAAAAATCGTTTAATTGAACCACCCTTAAACCACACAAAGAAAACCACACAACAAGTTGTTTAGGACATTTGTTTTACTATTCTCTTTTTCATCCCATATGCTTTACTTGCCTTTCTTTGCACCTTCTAATTGCTCATAAAATTAAACAATTGTGGCATCTAATAAGTATCATGTTAACTTGTTCAAAAGTTGTTTTTCCTTTCCACCTTTCTTTGCTCCTTCTAGATGAATGGCTAATAAAATAAAACTATGAATGGCTAATAAAATAAAACAATGGTGACATCTAATATGCATCTTAACTTGGTCAAAAAATAAATAAAATTGGATGAATTGCTAATAAAATAAAAATAATGGGGTTGATTTCGTACTAAATCAGATTCGAAGTCTAAAAAAAAATGATCCTCTAAGTCAAAATGAGATATAACTTATTCATAAGGTGGAGGGTTTGGAGGAGAAAGAGGAGATTTTTCTATAGTCATAATTTCCAACATATGGTGACTAAGAAAACGGGATTGAAATACAAATTTATTTTTCCAAACAACCATGAAGAATTATAATTGTAATACAACTCCCTTCTTTTCAAATGAGATTTTTAGAAACAAACCAAGAGATTGCGAATAAGTTAACACCATACTTAAAAAAAAAAACTTTAATTGAACCACCCTTAAACCACTCAAAGAAACCCACACAACATGTTCTTTAGGACATTTGTTTTACTATTCTCTTTTTCATCCCATATACTTTACTTGCCTTTCTTTGCACCTTCTAATTGCTCATAAAATTAAACAATTGTGGCATCTAATAAGTATCTTGTTAACTCGGTCAAAAGTTTTTTTTTTGCTTTCCACCTTTCTTTGCACCTTCCAGAAAAATGGCTAATAAAATAAAACTATGAATGGCTAATAAAATAAAACAATGGTGACATCTAATAAGCATCTTAGCTTGGTCAAAATAAGCATCTTAGCTTGGTCAAAAGATAGATAAAATTGGATGAATTGCTAATAAAATAAAAATAATTGGGTTGATTTCGTCCTAGATCAAATTCGAACTCTAAAAAAAATTGATCCTTTAAGTCAAAATGAGATATAACTTATTCATAAGGTGGAAGGTTTGGAGGAGAAAGAGGAGATTTTTCTATAGTTATAATTTCCAACATATGGTGACTAAGAAAAGGAGATTGAAATACAAATTTATTTTTCCAAACAACCATGAAAAATTATAATTGTAATACAACTCCCTTCTTTTCAAAGGAGATTTTTAGAAATTTTTTTTAATTGAACCACCCTTAAACCACTCAAAGAAAACGACACAACAAGTTCTTTAGGACATTTGTTTTACTATTCTCTTTTTCATCCCATATAATTTACTTGCCTTTCTTTGCACCTTCTAATTGCTCATAAAATTAAACAATTGTGGCATCTAATAAGTATCTTGTTAACTTGGTCAAAAGTTTTTTTTCCTTTCCACCTTTCTTTGCACCTTCTGGATGAATGGCTAATAAAATAAAGCTATGAATGGCTAATAAAATAAAACAATCGTGACATCTAATAAGCATCTTAGCTTGGTCAAAAGATAGATAAAATTGGATGAATTGCTAATAAAATAAAAATAATGGGGTTGATTTCGTCCTAGATCAGATTCGAACTCTAAAAAAAATTGATCCTCTAAGTCAAAATGAGATATAACTTATTCATAAGGTGGAGGGTTTGGAGGAGAAAGAGGATATTTTTCTATAGTCATAATTTCCAACATATGGTGACTAAGAAAAGGGGATTGAAATACAAATTTATTTTTCCAAACAACCATGAAAAATTATAATTGTAATACAACTCCCTTCTTTTCAAAGAATATTTTTAGAAACAAACCAAGAGATTGCGAATAAGTTAACACCATACTTAAAAAAAAAAACTTTAATTGAACCACCCTTAAACTACTCAAAGAAAACCACACAACAAGTTCTTTAGGACATTTGTTTTACTATTCTCTTTTTCATCCCATATACTTTACTTGCCTTTCTTTGCACCTTCTAATTGCTCATAAAATTAAACAATTGTGGCATCTAATAAGTATCTTGTTAACTTGGTCAAATTTTTTTTTCTTTTCCACCTTTCTTTGCACCTTCTAGATAAATGGCTAATAAAATAAACCTATGAATGGCTAATAAAATAAACCAATGGTGACATCTAATAAGCATCTTAGCTTGGTCAAAATAAGCATCTTAGCTCAGTCAAAAGATATATAAAATTGTATGAATTGCTAATAAAATAAAACAATGGTGACATCTAATAAGCATCTTAGCTTGGTCAAAATAAGCATCTTAGCTTGCTAATAAAATAAAACTATGAATGGCTAATAAAATAAAACAATGGTGACATCTAATAAGCATCTTAGCTTGGTCAAAATAAGCATCTTAGCTTGGTCAAAAGATATATAAAATTGGATGAATTGCTAATAAAATAAAAATAATGGGGTTGATTTCATCCTCGATCAAATTCGAACTCTAAAAAATATTGATCCTCTAAGTCAAAATGAGATATAACTTATTCATAAGGTGGAAGGTTTGGAGGAGAAAGAGGAGATTTTTCTATAGTCATAATTTCCAACATATGGTGACCAAGAAAAGGGGATTGAAATACAAATTTATTTTTCCAAACAACCATGAAAAATTATAATTGTAATACAACTCCCTTCTTTTCAAAGGAGATTTTTAGAAAAAAACTTTAATTGAACCACCCTTAAACCACTCAAAGAAAACCACACAACAAGTTCTTTAGGACATTTGTTTTACTATTCTCTTTTTCATCCCATATACTTTACTTGCCTTTCTTTGCACCTTCTAATTGCTCATAAAATTAAACAATTGTGGCATCTAATAAGCATCTTGTTAACTTGGTCAAAAGTTTTTTTTTCCTTTCCACCTTTCTTTGCACCTTCTAGGTGAATGGATAATAAAATAAAGCTATGAATGGCTAATAAAATAAAACAATGGTGACATCTAATAAGCATCTTAGCTTGGTCAAAAGTTAGATAAAATTGGATGAATTGCTAATAAAATAAAAATAATGGGTTGATTTCGTCCTAGATCAGATTCGAACTCTAAAAAAAATTGATCCTCTAAGTCAAAATGAGATATAACTTATTCATAAGGTGGAGGGTTTGGAGGAGAAAGAGGAGATTTTTCTATAGTCATAATTTCCAACATATGGTGACTAAGAAAAGGGGATTGAAATACAAATATATTTTTCCAAACAACCATGAAAAATTATAATTGTAATACAACTCCCTTCTTTTCAAAGGATATTTTTAGAAACAAACCAAGAGATTGTGAATAAGTTAACACCATACTTAAAAAAAAAAAAAATTAATTGAACCACCCTTAAACCACTCAAAGAAAACCACACAACAAGTTCTTTAGGACATTTGTTTTACTATTCTCTTTTTCATCCCATATACTTTAATTGCCTTTCTTTGCACCTTCTAATTGCTCATAAAATTAAACAATTGTGGCATCTAATAAGTATCTTGTTAACTTGGTCATTTTTTTTTTCTTTTCCACCTTTCTTTGCACCTTCTAGATGAATGGCTAATAAAATAAAACTATGAATGGCTAATAAAATAAAACAATGGTGACATCTAATAAGCATCTTAGCTTGGTCAAAATAAGCATCTCAGCTCGGTCAAAAGATATATAAAATTGTATGAATTGCTAATAAAATAAAACAATGGTGACATCTAATAAGCATCTTAGCTTGGTCAAAATAAGCATCTTAGCTTGCTAATAAAATAAAACTATGAATGGCTAATAAAATAAAACAATGGTGACATCTAATAAGAATCTTAGCTTGGTCAAAAGATAGATAAAATTGGATGAATGGCTAATAAAATAAAAATAATGGGGTTGATTTCGTCCTAGATCAGATTCGAACTCAAAAAAAAATGATCCTCTAAGTCAAAATGAGATATAACTTATTCATAATGTGGAGGGTTTGGAGGAGAAAGAGGATATTTTTCTATTGTCATAATTTCCAACATATGGTGACTAAGAAAAGGGGATTGAAATACAAATTTATTTTTCCAAACAACCATGAAAAATTATAATTGTAATACAATTCCCTTCTTTTCAAAGGAGATTTTTAGAAACAAATCAAGAGATTGCGAATAAGTTAACACCATACTTAAAAAAAAAAACTTTAATTGAACCACCCTTAAACCACTCAAAGAAAACCACACAACAAGTTCCTTAGGACATTTGTTTTACTATTCTCTTTTTCATCTCATATACTTTACTTGCCTTTCTTTGCACCTTCTAGTTGCTCATAAAATTAAACAATTGTGGCATCTAATAAGTATCTTGTTAACTTGGTCAAATTTTTTTTTTCCTTTCCACTTTCTTTGCCCCTTCTAGATGAATGGCTAATAAAATAAAACTATGAATGGCTAATAAAATAAAACAATGGTGACATCTAATAAGCATCTTAGCTTGGTCAAAATAAGCATCTTAGCTTGGTCAAAAGATAGATAAAATTGGATGAATTGCTAATAAAATAAAAATAATGGGGTTGATTTCGTCGTAGATCAGATTCGAACTCTAAAAAAAATTGATCCTCTAAGTCAAAATGAGATATAACTTATTCATAAGGTGGAAGGTTTGGAGGAGAAAGAGGAGATTCTTCTATAGTCATAATTTCCAACATATGGTGACTAAGAAAAGGGGATTGAAATACAAATTTATTTTTCCAAACAACCATGAAAATTTTTAATTGTAATACAACTCCCTTCTTTTCAAAGCATATTTTTAGAAAAAAACTTTAATTGAACCACCCTTAAACCACTCAAAGAAAACCACACAACAAGTTCTTTAGGACATTTGTTTTACTATTCTCTTTTTCATCCCATATACTTTACTTGCCTTTCTTTGCACCTTCTAATTGCTCATAAAATTAAACAATTGTGGCATCTAATAAGTATCTTGTTAACTTGGTCAAATTTTTTTTTTCCTTTGCACCTTTCTTTGCACCTTCTAGATGAATGGCTAATAAAATAAAGCTATGAATGGCTAATAAAATAAAGCTATGGTGACATCTAATAAGCATCTTAGCTTGGTCAAAATAAGCATCTTAGCTTGGTCAAAGATAGATAAAATTGGATGAATTGCTAATAAAATAAAAATAATGGGGTTGATTTCGTCTAAAAAAAATTGATCCTCTAAGTCAAAATGAGATATAACTTATTCATAAGGTGGAGGGTTTGGAGGAGAAAGAGGAGATTTTTCTATAGTCATAATTTCCAACAGATGGTGACTAAGAAAAGGGGATTGAAATACAAATTTATTTTTCCAAACAACGATGAAAAATTATAATTGTAATACAACTCCCTTCTTTTCAAAGGATATTTTTAGAAACAAACCAAGAGATTGCGAATAAGTTAACACCATACTTAAAAAAAATAAACTTTAATTGAACCACCCTTAAACCACTCAAAGAAAACCACACAACAAGTTCTTTAGGACATTTGTTTTACTATTCTCTTTTTCATCCCATATACTTTACTTGCCTTTCTTTGCACCTTCTAATTGCTCATAAAATTAAACAATTGTGGCATCTAATAAGTATCTTGTTAACTTGGTCAAATTTTTTTTTCTTTTCCACCTTTCTTTGCACCTTCTAGATGAATGACTAATAAAATAAAACTATGAATGGCTAATAAAATAAAACAATGGTGACATCTAATAAGCATCTTAGCTCGGTCAAAAGATATATAAAATTGTATGAATTGCTAATAAAATAAAACAATGGTGACATCTAATAAGCATCTTAGCTTGGTCAAAATAACCATCTTAGCTTAGTTAAAAGATAGAGAAAATTGGATGAATTGCTAATAAAATAAAAATAATGGGGTTGTCTAAAAATGCAACACTTTATACCTTCATGGCTCCAATCCAGGAATTCAAAGAAGGCAAAGTTCTAAAGCATTTGGGTTAGTTTAAAATGGGGAAAACTATTAAAAGCAAAGTTCCATAAAAAAATTCTGCCACTACATTCTTGGAACTCTGCAGGCCATTACACCCATGGAACTCTACACCTACCTAGAATTTTCGCCAAATATGTAAAGAAAGTTTACTTAGAAAACCATCGAAAAAAATACATAAAGGGTGAGTGGTTTTAGACTACTTCAAAAACAATGGTGACATCTAATAAGCATCGTGTTAACTTGTTCAAAAAATAGATAAAATTTTCACACAGAGACCAAACACCATTCCGACTTACTTGACAGATGTTAATTCACACCATATTTCAGTGATTAATTGATGCATTTTCTGACCAATTTTCTTTTAATAGGCGACGCGCAGTTCCGGTAGTCACGATCACATTAACACAACCCACGCCGTCGCCTATGTCAATGGTGTGATGCGGATTGCCTGTCCGCGACAAAGCTACCTTCGTCTCACCTTCCTCTCAATCATACATCCAAAGCCGTCCATGTCTCCACCAATAGCCTCTTCCCTGTTTGTAAATTTTATATGAAGTTTAAGATGGATACAATAATTTACCTCTTTGAAAAAACATGAAAAATATTAATAATAATAACAAAGTTTTTTATTTATTATGAAAATAGTAATTATTCACAAGATATACAAAATCATTATTAAAATAAGATTTCATCTATACTTTTTGTTATGTAATGTAATAGGTTCCTCTTTGGATTACAGCTAATACCATTGGGTGCCAACTAAAATGCTAGCTAAGTAAAGGCACCTCTCTCAGCTCGAAACTCCCGTGAAGTTTCGTCAGTGGCGCCCACACCGAGACATTGTGCCATACAATTCCATTTCACACCAGCCCTCGCCGCCTCTGGGTGCCAGCTAAAAAGATTTTTCCGCCTATTAATGGCGTATTGCTTGCCTGCCCTCAATCACATCCTCTTGCTCTTGAAGAACTTATACATTCAAGCTCGGATTTGTGCGTTTTCATAATTCCTATCCTCTTTATCTTGCGGAAGTTATACATTGAAGCTCAGATTTCTCCGTTTTCATACTCATCTCTGCGCTTCGAGTAACCCCATGGCTAAGGAAACAGCAATCGGAACTGCAAGTCAAGTTATTGGCGAGGTTATAAACAAGGGTTTTGTTGCTCATATCCTACAAGGAATAGATGATCTTATTCACAAGGATCAAAACAAACAGTTCCTGCAAGATAAGTTGGAGGGTATGAAGGCCATTTTACATGATATAATCTCCACTGCCTTTCCACATCAGAACACAGCGCCCTCGGAGAACATCAACTATTGTTTGAAGAGGATCGGTGAAGCCATTAAAAAGGCGAATGGCCTCATCGACGCTCAGCCCCAACCAGAAGAAGGGAGTAGCTCTTCGACATCCAACGTCCTCATCGACATGGAGTCCCAACAACAACAACAGGGTAGGCGTTGGCTATCAAACATTCAGAATGCCAAAGATTACTTACTTCATGCCAAAGATAACTTACTTCATGCCAAAAAAATTAGGGAATTGAATGCCGAATTAGAGCAACTCCTTCAAGATCTTGACAGGGCCTTTTCAATAGTTTCGCATGCTCGGCTAACGTCGGTGTTGGGAATGGTGTTGCAACCACCCTCTTGGCGTCAATCATCTGCATCCGCGCTGCCGCAAGAGACAGATGTCCTATTTCAACCTATGGCAGAAGCTGGCCTTTTAGGACGTTCAATTGAATCTGGCGAGACTCGGCTCCAGTCTGTCCCAGCCGCGCTGCCGCATTCATCTGCGAGGCCCCAATCATCTGAGACTCAGCTCCCGATTGTTTTAGCCACGCCGTCGCAATTATCTTTGATTGCCCAGTCATCTGAAACTCAATTCCAGATTGATCCAGCCACGCTGCCGCAATCATATGCATCTGTGCCGTCGCAAGAGACAGAATCTGGCTTTGTAGGAGAGGCAATTAAATCTGCCGAGACTCAGCTCAAGACGTGGATTGAAACTCCACGAGTTCGAGTGATTGCTGTCTACGGCATACCGGGCGTCGGAAAGACGACGTTGCTCGAAAGCGTCTACAACTTCTACCAGCACACTAATGTCTTTGATTGTGTGATCCTTCTAACAGTTTCTCAAAGCTATGATTTTCGGGACTTGCAGGATCGTATTGCAAAGATCGTATGGCAGGATCGTATTGCAAAGAAACTCGAATTAAATTTTTTTGATCGTGATGCTGATACCCGGAAGAGGATGTTGTCTAAAAGTCTGATTGAAAAGAAATTTCTTTTAGTATTGGACGACGTATGGAGTACTGCACTGGACCTGAAAGAATTAGGTGTCGCATTTGGGACTGATAAAGGTAGCAAAGTTGTATTTTCCACACGCAACAGAGATTTAGCGTTAAAAGAGGCAGAACAGTACATAAATATGGAACCCTTGTCGAAGGATGAAGGCTGGGAATTGTTCGAGAGAGTAGCTTTCAAAGGCGGTGATGTCCCAGAGGAACTAAAGGAATGTGCCAGAAAAATCGCAGACGAGTGCAACGGTTTGCCCTTGGCCATAACTGTAGTGGCCGCAGTAATGAGAGGCAAAGGAACAAAAGTAGATGACTGGAAATGTTGTTTGTCTCTCATGGAAAAATCAGATCCTTCTTTTCCAGAGATAAATCGTAGCGTGAGCAAAGAACTCTATCAGACATTAAAATGGAGTTACGATGACCTGTCCACAAACTTGCAGAACTGTTTTCTTTACTGTGCCATGTTTCCAGAGGATGAGCAAATTTCGGTGGATGAATTGGTGCGAATGTGGATCGCCGAGGGATTCTGTCAGAGCAACGAGGAAACCTATTCAATGGACATGAAGATCGGGTACAGTTATGTAAAGCTACTTATAGATCGTGGTTTGTTTCAGCAAGGTAATTTTGAAAAACAGGCCATGGACAGAATTGGCAGCAAACCATTAAAGATGTGGAAAAAGAGGTTTATAACAGTGCACGATGTTATTCGTGACGTGGCTATCTATATTGCGGCGGGGAAGCAGGAGGAAAAACATATATGCCGTTCAGGATTACAACTCGATCATTTCCCACGCAATCGGACTCAGGATTGCAAAAGGATGTCACTCCGTCGTAATAAAATTGAATCTGTGCCAGAGGATTTCCCATGCAAACAACTTGTGAGTCTAATCTTATCCCAAAATCCATTGGCTCGTAATGTTGGAGGGAGCTTTCTACAGAATCTCACTTCTCTCAGGGTTCTTGATCTGTCCAATACACAAATAGAGTCGGTGCCAATATCTCTCAATCAGTTGAGGGTTCTTGATCTCTCCAACACCCAAATAAAGTCGGTGCCAACATCTTTCCCTCAGCTCCAGTTTCTCACACTGAGGGGTACTTGCATCGAGGAATTGCCCAGCGAGATAAGTAATCTTTCTGACCTTCAATTTTTAGATATTTCAAAGTGTAAATCTCTAGCATCATTACCAACAGAAATATCTCAACTCACATCATTGAAAAGATTGCATTTGAGTATGGGTATGGAAAAGGCTGTGAAGGATTCCAAAAATATAATGGCCCTGAAGGATCTTAAACATCTCATAGAGCTCCATTTATACATGTTTTTTAAATTTGAAAATCATGAAATAATGGGAACCATAATGGAATCGTGGGTGGAAATGAGACATCTATATTTGCATTATAATCACATGATTCCCGAGAAGTGCAATCTTCCGGAGGAAATGCAGAATATGAAGAACTTGGAGAGTCTTGTGTTATATGATTACAGAGGAACACGGTTGCCAAATTGTGTTTGTGAGTTTCAACAATTACAAAGGTTAGAAATGGATTCTTGTGGCATTGTGAGCAAACTTCCTCCATTGGAGAAGTTGCCACGTTTGAAATTTCTCAAGTTAAGAAAGTGTTCCGATGTGAAGAACTTGGGGATAAGAAGTGGATTTCCAGAATTAGAGATACTGCATTTGTCAGATATGCCAAAGCTTGTAAGTATAGGTGAGTTGGAAAAAGGAGGACTACCTAAACTCCATGTTTTAAAGATTAATAAGTGTCCAAAATTGAGGAAATTGCCTATAGGGATGAAAAACTTACCAAATTTAAGAGCATTATATGGTCATAGAATTAGTTGGTGGGAAAAAATAATCTGGGAGGACCATGATATGAAAATATGTCTCCAGAAATTATTTAAGGAAATTCAGATGGGCAATTAAAGCTTTATATTGTAATATGCTTTCTTCTGGGCTGCAGGTTTCTTATTTTCAGGCATACATGATGTTCCGATTTTTTGCTTTCCTAGAAAGTGTGAGGACTGTAAAGGGGATAAGTTAAGATGAGCTAGTTTTCTCCTATGTACAGATAATTGCTTTTTGCTTTGAAGAACAGTGTTTGTAATTTATATCTGAATTCAGTTAGATATCAGATATATGGGTTTTTTTTTCTTTGAAAAGAAATGTTGTTTTAAAGTGTGATGACAAATAAATATATGATATTTTGAAAAACAGTGTTTGTAATTTATATCTTGATTCAGTTGAATATCAGATATATAGCTTTTTATTTATTGAAAAAATATGCTGCTTTCAAGTATGATGACATAAATAAATATATTTTCAAGTATGATGACATAAATAAATATATGATATTGTATATTATATATTTTTTCAAATATATATGATAACTATATGATATTCAGTTGAATATCATATATATGGTTTTTTCTTTGTTGAAAAATATATGCTGCCTTCAAAGTGTGATTTGCAAATCATGGCTGCAATCGTATGGTTTAAATAAATTTGCATACATGATTATAATTCTGGGGAAATGTATGGAGAAATCTAGTAATTCTGGGGAAATGTATGGAGAAATCTAGATGAATTTGCATACATGATTTTAATTCTGGGGAAATGTATGGAGAAATCTAGTAATTCTAGAGAAATGTATGGAGAAATCTAGATGAATTTACATACATGATTTTAATTCTGGGGAAATGTATGGAGAAATCTAGTAATTCTGGGGAAATGTATGGAGAAATCTAGATAAAATCTCATGGTTTTAGTTTTGGTTTATAAATTTGTAAAATTTATGCAATGATGTCCAAACTCGGCATCTCAGGGGTTTTTCTATGTAACTCTTTCAAAATTTTGAAATTTAGTCAATGATGTCAAAACTCAGGATCCCATGGATATTTCTATGTATCTCTTTTCTAATCTGTCGAAAGGAAATCTTTCTTTGCAATGATTTGAGTTTGGTTCTTCTATTTCGTTGAGTCAAGGAATTAAAAATATGTACATTCAAGAGAGGCGGCTAGTGAATTTCCTCCATGGAAGAATCTCGCGGTCTCTTTCTAGGTGGAAGAGTCTTGCAGTCTGAGCTTCGGAAGGGGTTCTTAGTGGGAGTCTCTTTTGTTAGACACAATGGCTCACTGAGAGGGGGGGTGAACACTGAGTTAGCAATTCAATATAATTTCAACTTCTTCTTCATACTATTTCACATTTACATCAAAATCATATACAACAATAAACTAAACACATTTCATTCACATCACACAAAGTACAAGAGACACAAGATATAGTTGTAATCTTTTTATTTATTTTCAAACGGCTGCAACCGTAAGGCAATTCAGCACCAACTGAAACAAAAGAGCACCAACTCTAGGACCCAGCCTAGGTTTTGTTAGATCCTACTAAAAAAATGATACAAGAACCTGCTTGTATTCACAAGTACATTTCATAGCAAGACCCAGCTTGAATTAAATGTACATCATACATTATATCAATTGCACATTATCAGTGTCCAGCGCATTACACTTCTAACCATCATCAAGCTTTTCATCAAACTGTCCAGTATCACTTTGTCTCAGCATCACATCATTAACCCCAGATCATCCTCATCAATCTTTCTGCAAACACATATATCGTTTAACAAATAACCTGCTGCAAATATCTTTAGTCAATTTACCAGCATCATTCCACTGTCCACATGCACACAGTATAATCATTACAATCAGCTTGTCAACTTTCCTAGTGGCATTCAGTCACATCTCAACATTTGCATTTCTGACTGTTCAGGCATCAACCCTATTAAACTTTGTCCATCACCTTTAGCATTACTGTGTTTATCATCAATTCTGCAAATCAGTAATCATGTCTTCAGCAACTGTCTCTCTGACCTTTCCATCCTCATATGAAATCTAACACAACCTATCTAGCATCAATTCTGTCCAAGCTTTATAACCTCATCACTATCATACAAATATCATCATTTAAACATATCATCAGCTCTCAGCTGCCCAGTATCATCATCTTATCAATTTATGTTTTGAACAAACCCAGAAATAAAGATAGAAGATAAAAGATCAATTATGTTGGCTGCCCTATCTTCATATCATCAATTTTATGTCTTGGACAAACCCATAAATAAGAGATAAAAGTCATTTGCTATTGCTCCTCTTGCTGTTGCACTGTCACCGTACTGTCTTGTCCAAGATTAACCAAACAAAAATATGCTACTACCAAAAACAGACCAAAAAAAATGGAGTTTGCTGCTGCTGAAAGTGCCCAGAAATATCAAAAAGTATCCTGTGTACTGTAGCTGCTACAGTGCCGAATTTTTCGCAGAGCACCCACGAATAATGCCCACACAAGAATGAAGGCGTTGGCTCTATTTATACTAGTTATCCATAAATATTTTTTATGGAGCCGACTTGTATATATAATTTTATTTTATATTTTTATTTGATAATATAGAACATGTCTTTTCCTTTAGCTGGCCGACTTGTCATAATATTTTTTTTGTATTCAGAGTTTCAATTCATAATTTAATCAACAGCCCACGTGCTAACATTCTTTTTGTTTGGGCTGTCCTTCATCTACATTAATCTTAAAAAAAGATTTCTTCAATTGTTGCACTATCACTGCTACATCAAGAAGAAGGGGCAGCAAGCATCCATAATGTAGTGATTTGTCCTTTTATATTCATATCAATGTTGCCACGTCTCACTTAAATGATCCAAGCTGTAATCGTGGAGTATCAAGAGCTTCAACATGTTCATTAAATCATCAACAAGTTGCCAAGTGTGTGGGTTTAAGACCCAAAGACACCACATGCAAGGGCTCTTTCAAGATGTCATTTTGTTTTTCATGGACTTCAAGCCCATCATCAAATGGTAGCATGGACCATCACTAAGGGTTCCATTGCCCCATCAAACCACAAATGACCACATCATCTTCATCAAGTGTACAAAGGACCGTTAACCCGTCAAGTGTGGGTCCAAGGGCTTCTTCAAGGCGTCTTCATCAAGCAAGAGTCTTCATGACCCCATTAAGACACAAATGACCACAGAATGGGTCATTTGGCCCATCTGGCCAAACTATCATGTCCTTCGTGCCATGTCATCAACCTTAATTACTCCTTTGTCCCCTTATCACTCCTTTGTCATTAATGGATGTCATCAATGACAACCAGTGCTCAACATCTTTCTCTCAAAAATATGATCCATTTTCTTTGCTGGAGAGAACATTGCATTGTTTCTACTCAGTAATTTATGAAATTGGTTCGACATTCAAATTTCCATTTTTTATTCCTCGTAAATTCATTTTTTAAATAATTCTTTGAATAAATCCATTAAAATATCTTGTTTTGCTTATTGTCTAAACTATTAATAGTTTAAAGCATCTTTAATATGTGATTCACTATTAATAAGCATCTTTAATATGTGATTCGCAGTAACACTGTCCTTTGCATCTTCTTTAATATTTTTTTTCATGAAGTTTCTGTATCTTGTTTCATGTGGATTTGTTTTATTGAAATTTAAACTTGTGATATTTTATTTGCTACCTTTTATTTCAATTATTCATTATCAATTACTCTACTTCTATGGAATCTATATGTTCTCTTTGTTAAATTTCAATAGAGACATTTTTAATCATCTCAATCAATATTTTTTAGTTTTGAAGATTGTTTTAATCATCTCCATGTTAGTTGAAGACTCTGAATATTTAACAAGGCTACCTGCCCCTACTGCTTAGCTTTAATAAAAAAAAGTCAAATGGTTAATCAAAGTCAAATGGTTGGCATAAAGTATATCATCGAAATTTAGACAAATTTAACCTTGTATGGTTGTGATTGCTTGGTGAATATACAAAATATACTCAAAACATTTCTTCCTTATCAAAACAAGTATCAAAACTAAGCTCAACTTCCCAACCTGTAAGTATCTAAAAACAAAAAAGTTACATAGTAATTTATTGTTCAAAGATTCTCACTGATGCCATACACAAACATGTAATCCCCATAATTCCTCCCATACAACAACACCTTCCTCGCCTTCCAAAGCCTGTTTTGACAGCTTATCCGCCATTAAGTTGTGCTGAGATATATATGTTCCAATGATATATTATTGAATAGCTGAATTTCTGCCTTGATTCTGTGGCACTAGTGAAGAAGAGAAGTGACTTTAGAAAAAGTCTCTGTTGGCAATGAAGCAATATATTAACTATTCATGAAACATACAACATACTCAATATGACTATTTAATAAATAATTTGATAAAAACTCATTTTGAAACAATTAAACATATGACTATTTAATAAATAATTCGATAAAAACTCATTTTGAAACAATTCAACATAAGAATACAATTTGTCCTTAATGAGAAATATATACAAGTTATTTACAATAGTTTTTAAGTTATTCATTAAACTTGTAACTTAACCACCCCAATTCATTTAGATATGTTAATTCAATGATTTCATATATTAATATTTAATAATATTTTAAAAAAATAGAAATAGGAAAAATATTTATATTTAAAAAGGCCGAGCACAGATATTCTTTATAGAAAGTCTACAGGTTTATGATTTTCAAAACTCAGTCATTAAAAAATGTCCACATGTTTATGATTTGCAAAACCCTGTTCTCTAATGACAGAATCCCTTCTAAATATAATTGGACATAATGCCAAAACTCGCCAACCAGTTTTCCTTCCTCTTCCAGAGCATGGGTGCTATAAACCCTGGAAAAGTGCTTATAGAGAAAAATACAAAAATATATGTAAAACTAGTTGCCGGAGAAGACCATCTATCTATTCATGCTTGCCTAACATTCCACAAATTCATTGCATAATATATTTAATAATGTTGCTTTATTACGCCACAGGCGTTTATTCAACGGACACATTGTCTTGGAACTCTAGCAGATTCCTCGTCTATAGGGCGAATGGAATGGTGCCACATAGATTCCTTGTCTAAACCCTAGTTTCACGTGGTTTTTATTTTGCTTGTGGTTCACGCCTCCATGTTTCACGTGGTTTTTATCCTATGCGTAGTTTCATACTCACGGCATTCCAAGCGTCGAAAATGAAGATCACTGGAGGTACCTTTGTTCGTTCTATGCATATCTATGCCCCCATTGTTATACATCCTCAGCAATCCTCCTCTATGCTTATGTTGATTTCTCATATCTTCCTCCAACAATTCTATCTCTCTTAGACAATCCCTTACAATTTTTAGATGCAAATCGTCTAAAATATATTTTAGTTTAGATTCCTTTGGGGCCACCACCTTCTCGAACTCATCAAGAAAAGCAAGTACATCTCTATGGAGTTGTTCTTTAGAAATATCAATGTAAAGATTTGCTCTTCTGGCCTGACTGTGAACCAACTCAATTTGCTCCTTAACCTCGTCTGAGATATCCACCGATCTCAAGGAAAGTACATCCAATGCAATAGCTATGTCATGCGTTAGAGCATATAATTTATTTAATATTTCTTCGATTTGCATTACCAACCAAGCACAACTTACATCACTGCTATAGTCCTCCAACAAATATTTTGTCTTTTGGAAAATAACATATAGTTCTATGAAGCATAACAATGCAGAGGGAGGCAATGGAACCCCCACAATCTCTCGCTTCTTCAAAAAGCATAGACAAAACCTTAATTTTTTGCGTAATGCAGATTGCATTTCTCCTTTGGCATCCTCTAGGCTTCTCACAACATATTATTCCATTTCATCCACTAATGTTAATACTATAAATAAATAGTATTAAGACATTGTAAGATTCCATGCTTGTATATATGTAAAATATTTCTTGGAGATTTATGTCTTCCATTCTTATTGTATCGATCTACCTAATAATAAAAAATTCTAATTTTTAATTTTCCTTTTATTAGAATCAATTAAACAACCCTTCTCCATTGTGTCATTTCTTTATATTGACGCAATAGACATGCACCTCTCCAAATTCTAAGAATCAATTAAACAACCCTTCTCCATTGTGACATTTCTTTATATTGATGCAATAAGCATGCCCCTCTCCAAATTCTAAAGTATTTAAATTTCTCTTAGGAGAAGAAACATATAGGGCCTGTAAGACATGTTATTGATAGGGCTGGGTTTTAAGTTTTATAGAAGGTCAACACATCATGATCTTCACGACTTGATTATAAATGGTTGTAAGGAATCTTAGACACTTCCAAAGAATATCATAGCATTATAGGATGAGGTTGAGAATAAAATTTAGTGTGGTGCAAGGTTTCTCTACCTGGTGCATTCAAGTGTTCCCTTGCATTCCTTCCTTTTCAGCGGGGATTAAAGTTTTAAACTTAGAGATACCTTCATTTACATTTTCATGTATGTGGCACTTTTTCAATGCCCATAATATGAAGACTTTGGCTTGGTTGCATTTCACATTACTTGTAAGGCTTGACAAACAATTATTCTGATGTTGAAAGGCACTCACTACAATTATTTCAAATGCTACTAGTGGGTGTTCTCTAAACATTTTGCGGAATTTGTGCCTCATGGTTGCATCATGCACAACGGGCCCACCACATTTCTTTTGAGATAATGCTATTGAAAACTATATGGGTTTGCCTCTCTTAATTTTAATCTTATAATACATTTTGCCTCTCATTTTTTAAGTTTTCCAGGAACTTGGTATTGTAGGGATATATTTTCCTTCAAGCTATTTTTCTTTATAATCTTTTTTTTTTTACACAAACAGTTAACGAGCTTTTATATTAAAAAGAGAGAACATATTACATAGAGTAGGGGAGACTGATCCCAAAAGACAAGAGCTATCAAGACAGGCTCTTCACATACCAGTCTCTGATCTTCAAAAATGGCCTTATGCTTGCTACAACTGAAAACTTTGACAAACTGCCCTAATGGAAAACAACAGAAGTAATACATATAACTGGTAGTGCAATAACCAAACCAAAAAAGAGCTGCCCATACACATTGATGAGGAGACAGAGAGAGAGTCAGTTAACATGGTGAGGCCGAGCGTTCTTGTCCTTGCTCCCTGTAGCTGCACCTGCATTTTCGTCGTAGATGTTCAAGATGACGGATGGGTTGCTTCTTCTATTGGTCCTAACTCAATCAAATTTTGCTTCCACTATTCTGAGGCAACTGTGTAAATAATCAAACTTGCCAATCAGGTTATCAAAGTAGTCCTTCATCTTACCATTGCTATTCCTGATTTCGGAGTTGGAGATTTGCACGAAAGTAGCTACATGAGAAATCGCTTTCTTCATATCCGAGAGGTCGCCCATGAGCCAATGGACCTGGGCTTCTAGGTCCATAACTTGTGTGCAAAAATTAGGGGAAGGGCTGCCCTTCCCACGAGGGGAATCCATATTAACCAGACCTCCATTATCACCCACAACATGCTGCCAATTTTTGTTACACGTCGGTTCTCTCGGACTTCCACGATATTGCTGCGAAGGAGTCCCATGGCCAACTTCATAAGGGATCGAAAGGAACCCAGAGTCAGGAGTCGAGAGAATATTCCAATTCCTGCTGCCATAATCCATACCACAACCATAATGCTGCACAGGGCCCCTGTTGCCCTGACCCTGTCCAAGGTCGAGGGGAACCCACCTTCTTGCGCTACTAGGATCCTAAGCTTTGGAGTTACTAAGGCAAGCATGCTTTGTCGTGCCACCCCGAGAAAGCTCATTGCCGCCATTGCTATGACCTTGAAATATTTCAAAGAGGTAACGTTTCGAGCCAACTGTCACCTACCCAAATTCTGAAAATATTATTTTATTGGCAAAATACTTTATGTTAAATTTTAATTACAAAGTTTTGTAATTATGACCAAGTTTGGTCAAGGATGAATGTAATTACTGATTATTATTATTTAATAAATTAAAGTAGGAGACAAACACCCAAGGGAACTGTTAAATGAGTTTTCACTGACCCACTGGGAGGAATGGAAGCTATTAGAAGGAATGGGACAGATGGCAGCAATTGCACTTCACCACTAGCTGTTGGTTATGGGACAACTACCCCTAAAAATGTGGCAATATCCCCCAGGTGGTGGGAGTGAGGAGGTAGATCATTAAATGACTAGTTAACCACTAAAAGGCCTAGGCAGCCTACATAAGGCAATTCGAATTGAGAAGGCAGCTCTTTTAAAATTTTCTGCAGAAATATTCCTCAAGTGCATCAGGTGATCACTGAGAGATTCGAATAGGGAGGCTATGTGAGAGTGCAACTGTAAGTCTGCTATTTATACTGAGAAGACAAACTAGAGGTGTTAGTGCAGGTCTTTTTTACTGATGAGTCTTAAGGACTCGACAATCTACATTCTATTGCAAGTTGAGGACCCAAGCTTCTAAGTTTCTTCCTCCTGGTGGTTCAGTGAACAGGCTCGGGGGTCCTAAGGCAAGTAACTTGTCTATCTTCAGGAATTGGTTGGGTGGAACAGGTTCCTTGGGCTGTTTGTTTCCCTACAATTAACCAGGTTTTACCGTTCCTACTTTTGTTTACAGTTCAATGTTTCTGCTTAGTAGAATTATTAAACTGTCATGTAAAATAAGTTATTTTATTTTTCTAATCTATGTTTGATTCTGAATGATAAAGCTTTGTGAAATATTTGATTAGATAACCATCTTTATATTTTTCCCCATGTTGTTCTACGCATAGTACTCTAGTATAGAGAAGCAAATTAATGATAGATGAGAGATAGGCAGAATGCCATTGATTGGATAAATGATTTCAGTACGTGTTCTGGTTAAAATTATGTCCTAGGTTTAAACACAATAAAACATTACAGTATAGCATCAATTGCAGCATAGAATTCATGTAAATAATATTTGAAAGAAAAACACAGTATGCTTCTGACAGTTCCATATATTTCTCTTGTCTCTATTCATTTCAGATAGAAATCAAATTCATCAATATTATACATTTCATGTTTTCAAGCGAGTGTATTCTCAAGAATAATAGCAACTGCAAGAATTAAATTTTGCACAAGGTTTATATATTCCATTTTCAATACATCTTTTTCAGATAGAAATATCATGCAATTCAACATTTATTTTCCTAATGTTTTCTAGTAAAGTACAGGCTAGAATTTTAACATCTGTAAAATCTATTCTCTGCACAAATTTATTTTTGTAAACCTATTAATTCATCATCCCTTCATTTCAGTATTTAAATTACAAATCTATTTACGGTAGTATCAAAACCCTACTATCACAAACCCTAGAATCTAAACGTTCTTTTATTACACAGTTCATAACACCTTATTCTTGGCAACATTAGACATTATTGCCGAAGTTACAGTAGCTTGATAACTAAACCCTAAACAATGTTTCAACTATCTTCGATTTATGCCAAGACTAACAATAAGACATTATTTATCTCTTAACAAAAAATACAATTCTGTACTATTGATTTTTGATATCTCATAACCGTAACAAATAACACATATACATTACCGAAATTATTTTACAAAGATTAAGTCTTGGGTACAAAGCCCAGCACAAGCCCGATAGAAATCGTAAGCTACAGGTAGGGTAACCATCGTAAAACAAAACTAGAACATGGATACTTAACCTTTTTGAAAAACGTTTTAACAGTCAAACTAGTTCATCTATTTCAAAACAAGATTATCATCAACGTGAACAAAACACATACATACAATTTTTACAGTCATGCAAATTATATTTTTTGGCACAAGACAACCATTGTTGCTTGGCATCACCGTAACCAGCTTTCACACAATGTTCTCAACTGTTATTCAAAACACAACTTTCCATTGCAAAGAAACGAACCATAGTTTACAAGTGCAAAATAACCCTCGGTTCTTGGTTTCCATTCAAAATATAACAGAGAATTACATTACGGCCTTACAAGGTTCCCAACAGTACACAGAGTTACCTCATCATCTTTAACATTAAGCCGAGTTCGTGGAACAACAAAGTTACATAGGGATTTTCCTTGGACTTAAACAACGTGAAAACGAGAACCAAGTTCTCATAAATAACATAGCCAGAAATCAAATAGCCAAGTGGAAACTTAAAAGACTGAGAGGTTACCCTCTGTACAGTTTAAAACAAAATGAGACAAACTTAAAACTCTGCATTCGGCCATCACAGAAACAAGTCGAAGGTTTCCAACTCTTGGCACACAGAAAACACCATCGAAGGCACCTACGAGGATTTTCAAGAACCACCGGAGCTTACCAGGAGAAGTAGAAGCATATTCCATTCTCCATGCTTGCACAAGAACCATCCTATGAAATGGGTACCTGCAATATTACAAGTTCGAAGGGTTAAAAGCATGCAAACACAAATAAAAAGCAAGTTCACCGTATTAAATTCAGTATCAACTTACTTATCCTTTAGAAGCTTCACTCCAAGATTTAATGACGAAGCCAGAGGTTGGTTGCAGCTTTCATACATGCAGAGACTCAGAAGACGATACCATCTATTGAAGAATCGGAAGCCAAATACAAACCACTCTCAACAGCTGGCAGGAAAACCACACTTCATATGACTGTATCGTGGCTCTATGGCACGAAGCTTAAGCCTACAACTATTAAACATTACCTCCTACAAGTCACAGGATCGAAACCACTAAGAGGAACTCTTCCCAACCTACATTTTGACAGCCTGTCAGCCTCAACTCTAACATAACAATGAAGACTGGGAAACTCACTACCATTACATACAACGAGGTTTAGGGTTTGTTTCACAACCTTAGATCATAGGGAAAATCAATGGTGGATCAACTGCCGGTAAGGCATGTTGATATTCGAACCTGCAGTACAATCAATACCATTTAATAGCTGCATCTACCAACTGCCAAGTAAGCGGGCCAAGAGTTGGTGCATGGCACAGCTCAGCCTCATCATTGCAATCGTTGAAATCACAAGGACATGAAGATCATATAGTAGAGTTTCCACATCACCATCGCATGGACCGACATTAATAGTTAAGACCTGTCATCGCCAGTTCAAGCATGCTAAGAACTGAGTTTTATCACCTGTCAATATCGAAATTATTGCATTGTTATAACCATTGATAAAATTTCATATCAATCTCTATAGTCCTTCATTATGCATTGTAATATGGTATTATATGCTAAGGTATAGTGTGATTGTATAATCACCTTTTAATGTTAACGATTCAATTACTAAGGCTCGGGTATAGACATATATGTTTATAGAATAGAACTAGTCATATATGTATATTGTTAAACAATTGATAATGGATACCATAGATTGTTAGAAAAACAGGATCGCAGAGCAATAACAATAAACAGAAATGCAAATATAATCACACATACACATTACAAGAGAGACACAGATATATCATGGTTCACCCAACTTGGGCTACGTCCACACTGAATTTGCCAGTCCTTATTATTATTACCGTCCAGCAAGGTGAAGGGATACAACCTGCAGCACAACCGCTGCACTTCTTCTTCTCTGTTTCACAGTCTCTCTCCTGATCTCAAAGATCTTTACAATGCATAAAACCTAATACATCATACCTAGCCATATTACAATGTCTTTATTTTATAAGGGAAATACAATGGGAAAATACCACGGTATACCCAAAACCATGGGCCCGCAAAATAGCTGGTGAAAAACAGCCCCAAAAATTTTCTTCGGGGGCGCTGGCCCCCAGACCCCCCAGTCAGGGGGGATGGTCCCCCCTGGAACCCCGAGGGGGGGTGATGCCCCCCACACCCCCCGCTGGGGGGAGTGTACAGTCCACCTACATATTATATAAAACTGGGGTACAAACACGGCTGATACAATATCATCTATGAGACTAGAAGATCTGGCTCCACAACCAACATAGATTTGGTTAGGTTTCTAACTATGCACAAATAGTATTAGATACTAAAAAGAATTATAGATTTCATACATTAACTATAACTTTCCAATGCATAATAATAGTGTGATGCTCTAGGTATATTTAAGTAATACACATTTAAAATGCTAAGCCATGTATAGTAAAGTTTAATTATTAAACATGATACCAAGGGCATGGTTTAAAGGATGACATTATACATTAATGCAAAGGTCATAACACTAGTCACTAGACCGTTCTTATACATTAACTGTGTAATGATAATCAAATGATAAATTCAGGACTCACAGTAGTCGAAGTGCTGTAGACGCAAACATAATGATAGTTCAAAATATAAACACTTCTTCTACAAGTTTTCTAATAGCAGTTATCAATAGATATTTGTATTACTGTTTGATAATAATGATGATAGTCATATGATAACAATTTGCAGCGTTATAACAAGTACTAGGACAACGCGAAATGATAACACTGAAGAGCTTCGTAAGACAGTATCACAACTAGGATTAGAACCATGTATCCATACCTCCAGTAACTGGTGTCATAAGGAAGTACTTAACATTCTAATTTTACATTGGCGATGAATTGAAAGACACAAGTACTCTTAACACATGTTGTCTTATAGGATTTCTTACCTGCTGTTTACACATGGAAACAAGATTCAAATGCCTTAGCTAAACGTAGCTAAGTAAACTCCAAGGTACCTCGTAGGACCCCTTCATCATCATACAAAAAAACTGTCAGCACTTTATCAATAACATCACATTAGTACATCATGTAATCATATTCAAGAACTTAAGCAAATCTGTAAACTATACTCGTATGCATAGTAATAAAAGAACTGTTGTTGTCGGCGGCCTGTTGCTGTCAGGCTTTGGCGACTGTAGCTCTGACGGACAGTGTAGCGACATGGCGGTTCACGTGTCTCGATTACTGTGCTCTTAGCGTTGGATTATGTGTTTTACTCCTTGCATAATGTTTAAACCCTAGTTTTTACCTTTGTTTATTGCACCTGTTAATTGCTTCATCTTACTGTGCTTTCGCTTACATGCAATGGCTAACTATGATGATCAGCTGGATTATTCCTTTGACCCATCAGATAAATTGCCTATCTGGACTCAGCCATTTGGCGCTGGGTGGCATGATGGGGCTTACAATGCAGGGTGTGGTGTGGACGGTCTCTCAGCTAGTGAGAATCGGTTGGATTTGGGGTTTTCACCATCAAATTACCTTGCACTTTCACCAGGCTCTTTGCCGTTGAATGCTCCAATACCTAGTATTCCATCGATTTCTCCCTTGAAGGAAGCTGGGACATCTCTTTGGTCCTCTGATCAGGTTATTAAGGCCATCGAGGATACGGTGCTCGGTGGAAAAGGCCCTATTTCTGCAATCGGTGGCTACCATGGGAAAGATAGTATTAACATCCCCTCTTCGGACTCACTCCCTGGCTTGAACTCTCCAGAGACTCGGGAAGGCACGAGACTGGGGTTATTGGAGCTTCATGAACAACGAGGTTTTGCTAGCCCTTGTGTGGGCTCGGGTACCAGTTTTGAATATTGGGGAGGATGTTCTTCGGATGATACAACACAAACGGTGAAGCGCGGCAAGAAACGTTGGCTGAAACTAAGCAGAACCAAATATAACTATGCACTTGGGGAAGATATTGAGTGGCATCAATTGGTCAAGATGACCAGTATCACCCTGGTTGGTAAGGAGTTGGGCAGATCCTTCTCTCTGCGTACCATTGAGGCTTGGGTGGCAGAACATTGGGTTACAGAATTGGGCTATCACCCTAAGGTTGTTGTATTAACCCGAAATTGGTTTGCTTTCAACTTTCATAATGAGGAACATGCTAAGTGGGTTCTAAATTCCAACTAGAGCTGGGACCACTGCCCGGTTATGAATAAGCCCTGGCATCCGATGTTTGATGCTAGCTGTGAGTGCTTGGATTTAGTCCCACTTTGGGTTCGGCTACTCGGCTTACCTCTCCATTACTGGTCGGAGCAGCATTTCAGAGGTATTGGTAACATGATTGGTACTTATTTGGATGGTGACTATAGTTTCCTACAAACCCGTCAGAGGAAGATTGCTCGCATTTTGGTTAATTTAAATATCAAGGATGGGTTGGCACCGGATGTTACTCTCAGCTGGGGACCCTATGTATATGTGCTGAAACTGGACTATGAAAATGTTCCTTTTAGATGCTGTCGTTGCCATGCCTATGGCCATCCGGTTGCTGAGTGTAAACTACCTTTACGGAGGAAAAATGGTGGTAGTCAAAAATCTTCTATTGCTGTGGAGGCTCCTCCTCATGTTGAAACTTCATCATCAAAATCCTCCCATACTGTGGTATTGGATGTTGCCGCGGAGCAGGGAAATCTTTGGGCCTTGGAAGTTCCTCATTCTACTGGCCTTGCTTTATTGGAACCCTATACTAATGCGAAAGTGACTGGAGGCTTACATCTAGATCCGGTTATGGATGCGTCACAAGGGGATAAATCGGTACCTGTAGCAGCATCTATTGAGTTACCTCAAACAGCTTCCTTCTCGGGCCCAGGGACTTCGACTGCGGGTATTCCTCCTTCCATAAATCCCCTTTCCTTTCATTTTGTTATAAAAAACTTTTCTTTGGAAAATCCGGACTGGTTAGAGGCATTAAAAAACTTGAATATCTCCCCTGCTTTGGAATTGGTGGAACCTTCATGTATCGCTCCTAATCCCCCATTTTATCTACATACACCTCTGAATCATGGTGTGATGTTGATTGACCTACCCTCTGAACCTGATCCTGCCCCAGTTGAAGCCCCTTCTTCCTCCTCCCCTACCACCTCCTCATACTTTGGTTATTTTTTACGATCCCTTACTAAAGTTTCCCCAGGAGGGTTGGGTGCTGGGGTCTGTAAAACGGGTAAAAGTAGAGGCAGGAAGTCTCATCTATCTAAAGCACAATCCAAGGCCAAGATGGACATGCTAGAAGGCAAACAGGTGACTATTGATCGGGCGCTTAGAGCGGTGCGTGCCCAGAAGAGGGGGCGTTGATGAAAGTTATGTCTTTTAACTGCCGGGGTCTGGCTGGTCCCCATAAAAGATCAGCACTCTGTAGAGTGGTATCTCTTGAACACCCGTATATCATTCTACTTCAAGAAAATTTGGGTGTTGGCGAGGTTATTAAATCGTTATTAGAAAGTTGGTTTGGTGACTGGTCCTTTGCTACCTTGGATGCTCGTGGCCGGTCTGGCGGTCAGGCTATTGGTTGGAACACAAGAACGGTGTTGTGTCATAACCTGTGGGGGATGGAATCTGCTTTGGGAATGTCCTGCTCATCTCTTGATTTTGGTGAACTCTTCACTGTGGTAAATGTTTATGGTCCATATTTGAACCGGATCCCTTTCTGGGATTCTCTTCTCTCACATCTTTTGTTACAAGAAGGAAACCTTATTCTCGGAGGTGATTTGAATTTTTCACTTGGCCCGGCAGAAGTTTGGGGTAGCAGAGCTCGGTCATACCTCTTGGCTGATTATTTCACTCACAAGTTGGTCACAAATAATCTGTTGGACATTGAGCCCTCTCTACTTAAGCCTACTTGGAGGAATAACAGAACTGGAGAAAACAGAGTTGAGAAACGCTTGGATCGTTTTTTGGTGTCTGACTCTTTGGTGGATAGAAACTACCTATTGAGGCAGTGGGTAGGCTCTGGGGGATCATCTAACCACTTCCCTATTTTTCTGGAAATCCGTGATGGACCTTCTAAACCAGCCGGGCCGCTTAAGTTCAATAAAATCTGGTTAAAAGATGAGACCTTCATTGACCTTGTTGGCTCTCTTTGGGTACCTTTTAATCCTAGGGATGCCCTCTCTGCCTCTCATCAGTTTTCTGCTAATATCAAAAGAATTAAAGGGCCAGTTAAGGTATGGGCTTATGAAAAGCATAGAAGAGATGACAGAGATTTGAAGTCGATTGAACTGGAGTTGCAGTCCTTATATGATTCTGTATCTGGGGGCCTGGGATCTGTGGAAGAAAAAGCACATCTGATATCACTGGAAGGTAGGAGGAACACGCTGTTACTGGAAAAAGAGGAAACATGGCGTTTGAAAAGCAGGGCGGTATGGCTAACAACTGGTGATGAGAACACAAAATTCTTTCATGCATATGCAAAAGGAAGAAAGGTGTCTAATACCATTTGGAGCCTAGAGGACTCAATGGGGGATTCCCAGACCTCTTTTGATAGTATGGCTGGGGTGGGGGTAAATCATTTCTAGACACTTTTTAAATCCCCTTCACAGGCTAACATTGTGGAAAAGTCAGAATGGCACAACTTTTTCCCTGGTTTGTGGAAGAGGAAGATAATCACTCCTTGATGGCAATTGTCACAGAAGAAGAGCTGAAGGGAGTCCTACAGAGCTTTCAGAAAGACAAAAGTCCAGGATCGGATGGATGGACCGTTGAATTTCTTTTGGCACTTTTTGAGCTTATTGGGAATGATCTCTTGCAGATGGTTGAAGATACAAGAATCTCTGGGCGGATTCCAGCTGCCCTAAACTCTACTTTTATTGCCCTAATACCTAAAACTGATAACTCTTCCTCTTTAAGTGATTTCAGACCCATCTCTTTGTGCAACTGTGTATATAAGGTGGTGTCCAAAATTATTGCCAGGAGGCTTAAAATTATTCTGTCCAAGCATATCTCGGCGGAACAATTTGGGTTTTTGGAAGGGCGACAAATCCATGAGGCTATTGGAGTAGCACAAGAGGGCATTCATAGTATGAAATCAAGGAAAATCAAAGGAGCTATAATCAAGATTGATTTGTCAAAAGCATATGACAAGGTGAGTTGGTTGTATATTCATTTACTTCTTACTCATCTTGGCTTTGCTGTGGACTTTATTAGGTGGATTATGAGTTGTATATCTATGGTCTCATTTGCGGTTCTCATTAATGGAGCAACCTCTCCTTTCTTTCGTTCGGAAAGAGGCCTGCGTCAGGGTTGTCCATTATCACCTTTACTTTTCTTGTTGGTAGCAGAAGGGTTAAGTAAGGCACTGAAAAAAGCTTGTAGGGATGGCACCCTCTAGGGTATTCAAGTGGCTCCGGACTTATTTATATCACATCTACTTTTCGTGGATGATATTCTCATTTTCTGTTCTGGCTCGATTGGGGACATTGAAACACTCCATGGCATCTTCCAACTCTTCTCTCAAGCTACTAGTATGGAGATAAATGACAGGAAATCCACTTTATCGACTCACTTGCTTAGGGAATTTGAGATCATGGCTATATGAAGGATCTTCCCTTATACATTATTATGCCTTGATACTGGTTTCTGCTACCTTGGGTTCCACTTAAAACCAAATGCATATACAAAAGGGGATTGGAACTGGCTTATTGAAAAAATTCACAAGCGGTTGAAGGTTTGGAGCCACAAGTGGCTTTCGAGAGCAGGAAGACTGGTCCTGGTGAAATCAATATTAGAGGCCATTCCGGTGTATTGGATGTCCCTCTTATGGATCCCCAAAGGGACGTTGGAAAAAGCTCGGAAATTATGCTTTCGTTTTCTTTGGAGCGGTAAAGGAGAGTTTGTTTCCCCATGGGTTCGATGGCAGAGAATTGCTATCCCTAAGGCTCTAGGGGGTTGGGGTTTGAAAAACATTCATCTTTTCTCAAAAGCCCTGGTAGCTAAAGGGGTTTGGATACTGTTAAAATCCGATAGCCTATGGACAAGAGTTGTCATCCAGAAATACATTGCCCCTGCATCAGTTATAGATTGGGTTCGAAATCCAATCAAGTCTCACCGTGGTGGTTCTGTTATCTGGAAAGCTGTAACAAAATCTTTTTTTGTGGTCGGAGACCTTCTAGCTTGGAATATTGGGAATGGACAGGCTCTTCGAGTTGGGGAAGATCCCTAGTTTGGGAGCGAAGGTAGACACATTTTATCAAATGGACTGATTGCATCCCTCCGGGAAATAGGTATAACTTACCTATCCCAAGTTGCTTTTCAAGATATGGTCCACCCATGGAATCAATCGTGGATAGATGCAGACACTTTGGAACTTTCTGTGGAGGAACAGGATGAATTGAGAATTTATTACAGAGCACTCATACTTTCTCAAATTCACATACGCGATAGGGAGCACTGTTTGGTATGGGAAGGGGCTCCAAATGGGGTGTTCTCACCAAAGAATGGATACATCAGCTTGATTCATTTCATAAATCTACGTGAATTGGTTTGGTGGTGGAATCCAATCTGGAAGTTAAATTGTCCTATGAAACACCGTTTATTCATGTGGAATATCCTCGAAAATTCCATTCCTACCTGGGATTTTTTACAGAGAAAGAACAGGGTTGGGACGGGGTGGTGCATATTGTGTAAAGCAAACGAGGAAACCTGTCTTCACTTATTTCTCCATTGTCCATACACGGTGCAGGTATAGGCAGAATGCTCCAGAATTTCAAATGTTCAGTTTAACTAGGAAGGGAATACGTTGCTACTGGCTTGGTCACAGTGGTGTAGGGATCCAATCGGCATCTCCTTCAGATCCCTTCCTCTAATGGTGGCCTGGGGAATTTGGATGGCACGGAATGGCATGATATTCAATGAAAAACCCTGTACACCGGCAGTCTCGACCATACAAATCTGTGGCTTCATAACGGCCTATCCTCAATATATCAAAGTTGCGAACCAAAGAACTGTTCTTGATCTTGACATCGACCAGTCGATTCCATGGGGTTTCTACGATGGCTTTGCTCAGGAGAACATTTGTGGGGGTGGGGCTGTTCTACATCTTTCTTTAACCCACTCTTATCATCTTTTCTGGGGTCTGGGGGAGGGTGGGAACAATTTTGCTGAAATCATGAGCCTCAAGCTTCTTCTCATTTTCGCCATTGAGACTGGTTGTCAAAATTTAAATGTGTATGGAGATTCTATGAACGTCAGAAATTGGACACTTGGCACTCAACAATGCATAGACCTTAGACTTGCAAACATCCTTTAGGACATTCTAGAACTAAAGCTTTCATTTTTACACTTTTCTTGCAGACATGTTTTCAGGGAGAATAACAAGGAGGCGGACAAGCGGCTTCTAAGACTGGCAGGGACCTGGCAATGGGGATGTGGAAAGTAAAAGAATACCGTGATGGGACTCTATATGAGTACTATCATAGACCTTTTGTTGATGAATTGGCATTCCATGAAAAGTAGCGATTATACTACAAAATTTTGGAACAGATTATCAGTTTTTTGTGACGACAGTTTGAAGACTTATTATTACTCTTTAAAAGTTTCTTTTTGGTAAATCAGGAGGCTCGGGGAGCCACCAGACATAATTTTTTCTATTTTTTTTTCTTTTATGGCCTTATATTTGGTGATGATGAACACACCTGACTGATGTACTGAAGATCTTACTCTTTATTGTACTGACTGTCCTTAAATGGAGACCCGCATGCATTTTTGCATATACAAAATGTAATTTTGTTCACCTCTGCTGAAATAAAATTACGTTTTTTTCTAGGAAAAAAAAATAAAAAAATAAAAGAACTGTTGTTAAGGAGATTAACATCCACTTAAATCTGAAATAGCAAATACAATTATATCTTATTTATTTGAGATATATGACATGTCATCGTCATTAATGATTTTAGTTAAGAATTCGAATTAAATTATATGTTCCGCATTAAATGACTTTGATAATTATCGCTGTTATAAATTTTTTTAAATTTTGGTATTTTTCGGGATGTTACATGTGGTATCAGAGCTCATGTTCAAACTCTAGGCCTGAAAAAGGTCCAAGAACACACAACGGAGAATTTATTTACAGCAGAAATCTTACTAATTCAAAATTTAAACTATTTTTGTTACACATAAATGATTTTAAGTTACATGTATGGAAGGATCAGCTGAACAGTTAGAAGACAGATTTCAACCCAATAGTCATAGCACGGGACAACATTATGAAGAAGAAGTCCATGGAAAATTAAATGACAATTCGTCAGAATTGTTACGAGCATTTCAAGAATTAAAGGCAGAAATTAGATCTGTAAAACAAGACAACGAGAAAATTTTGAAGGCACAAGAAAAATTAAATCAAGAACTGTTCGAACAATGCCCAACTGATGAACAGAATAGAGAAATTGAGAATACTTCCAAGATCAAAGATTTACCTCATCAAGACAGAAGTAAAAAGATGAAAACTAATGATGCAAACAACATTTCAACATCATCAGAAGCTGCCCATGAAAAACAGAAAAATAAATTTTTTTTTTCAAGTGACAACAGTGAAGGGGACTACAAACCCAAAAGAAAAAGTCACAAATAGTATGAAAATTTCTCGGGAGTTCAAGAAAATCAAACACCCAACCTTTAATGGTGAATATGAAAAGGGAGAGACAGCAGAAGCTTAGCTGTCAGGCATGAAAAAGTATTTCCAAATATATGATTATTCTGAATCACTGAAGGCAAAGATCACAATCTACAACTTGATCGGCAAGGCGGATATTTGGTGGCAGGACATAAAAAGAGTGAAGGGCATCAACGACAAGGATGTAAACTGGAGTACTTTTAAACGATATTTCAGAAAGAAGTTCTTATAGGAACAATACTATGAAGAAAAATCAAAGGAGTTCTATGACTTGAAGCTGGGAAGTATGAACATGAAGGAAATGAGCAGTAAATTTTTGAATTTACTGAGATATGTGCCATATCCAGTGGAAGAAAAAATGAAGATCCAAAGATACTTGAGCTATTTACCTTTCAACATCAAGGACCGAATCGAGTATGACAATCCAAAGACCTTAGAAGAGGCCATGAGGAAAGCAACTTTCTGTTATGATACTAATCAGAAAAGAGAAGGAATGTCAAATTGGAAAAGTCATAAACCCAGCAATTTTGAGTTGAAAAAGAAAAGTTTTAGGTTTAGTGGGAATTCTGGGTTCGAAAAGAAAAGTTTTCAGAATCATAATTTTCAAGGAAACAACCCAAGAAACAGTCAGCAACAGAATTTTACAGCTCCTAGAAACACTCCTAATGCTATCAGGACTAATGATCAAAAGGCACCGATCAAATGTTTTAAGTGTCAAGGTCCTCATTATGCATCAGAATGCCCCAAGAGGAAGCGGGCAACTAACAACATTCTTTCTATTCAGACTGAACCTACTGTTGGAGACTTGGAAAGGGAGATGCCCAGAATCAATGCAGCACTCGACAACAGACAAGTAGATCATCAAATCTCTATCGTAGAGATTGAATATATGCTACAAAATCATCCTGTTACTATTTTGATTGATCCAGGTGCTAGTTTAAGCTATATATCACCAGATATTGTAGAAAGTTTTAAATTAAAAATAGAAAAGTTTAGTAAATCTTGGTTAGTTAGACTAGCAACAGGAACAAAGAGGAAAGTGTCATATTTTATTGAAAGTTGTGCTTTATACATGAATCAGTTAAAGACACAAAGCAAGTTGAATATTTTACCTTTAGGATCCTATGATATTATAATTGGAATGGACTGGTTAGAAGCCCATCATGTTTATCTAAACTGTTATGAGAAAAGTTTTACATGTTTAAATGATGAAGGAGAAACTGTAGAAGTAAAAGGTATTCCAAGAAAGACAACCCTTAGACAGATTTCAGCCATGCAAGTAAAGAGGGAAATTGGGAAAGGATGTGAGTTGTTTGCAGTAAATGTAGTAAATGATGAGTTTATTTGTAAAGAGGACAAATTGAAACTAGAAGACATACTTGTCCTAAAGGATTTCAAAGATGTTTTTCCTGAGGAGATTCTAGGATTACCTCCTAAAAGAGATTTAGATTTTACCATCGAGTTAATACCAGGAGTAGTACCGAATTCTAAAGCTCCATATAGGATGAATATACTGGAATTAAATGAGTTGAAATCACAGTTGAAGAACTGATTGATAAGAATTATATAAGACCCAGCGTGTCTCCTTGGGAAGCACCTGTTATATTTGTTGAGAAGAAAGATGGAACCCTAAGACTGTGCATAGATTATCGCTAGCTGAATAAGATGACAATCAAGAGTCGATATCCGTTGCCTTGCATAGACAATCTATTTGATCAGTTGTGTGGAGCAATGATATTTTCAAAGATTGATATAAGGTCAGGATATCATCAAGTGCGGGTTAAGCATGAGGATATTTTCAGAACAACTTTTAGAACTAGATTTGGACATTATGAGTTCGTAGTCATGCCATTTGGCTTGACTAATGCCTCGGCTGTATTTATGTGTTTGATGAACAATATTCTGCACAAATACTTACATAAGTTTTCTGTTGTGTTTATAGATGAAATTTTAGTGTATTCTAAAAGCAAAGAAGAGCATGGCGAACATCTACATATTATCTTACAAGTTTTGAGAGATCATCAACTATACGCTAAGTTTAGTAAGTGTGACTTTCACAAGGAAAAAATTCAATATTTAGGACACATAATTTCTAAGGAAGGAATCTTGGTTGACCTCGACAAGATAAAGGCCATTAATGATTGGCCGGTTCCTAAGGATGTGTCGGATGTAAGATCAAATGCTACTAGTGGGTGTTCTCTAAACATTTTGCGGAATTTGTGCCTCATGGTTGCGTCATGCACAACGGGCCCACCACATTTCTTTTGAGATAATGCTATTGAAAACTATATGGGTTTGCCTCTCTTAATTTTAATCTTATAATACATTTTGCCTCTCATTTTTTAAGTTTTCTAGGAACTTGGTATTATCAGGATATATTTTCCTTCAAGCTATTTTTCTTTATAATTTTTTTTTTTACACAAACGGGTAACGAGCTTTTATATTAAAAAGATAGAACATATTACATAGAGTAGGGGAGACTGATCCCAAAAGACAAGAGCTATCAAGACAAGATCTTCACATACCAGTCTCTGATCTTCAAAAATGGCCTTATGCTCGCTACAACTGAAAACTTTGACCAACTGCCATAATGGAAAACAATAGAAGTAATACATATAACTGGTAGTGCAATAACCAAACCAAAAAAGAGCTTCCCATACACATTGATGAGGAGACAGAGAGAGAGTCAGTTAACATGGTGAGGCCGAGCGTTCTTGTCCTTGCTCCCTGTAGCTGCACCTGCATTTTCGTCATAGATGTTCAAGATGACGGATGGGTTGCTTCTTCTATTGGTCCTAACTCAATCAAATTTTGCTTCCACTATTCTGAGGCAACTGTATAAATAATCAAACTTGCCAATCAGCTTATCAAAGTAGTCCTTCATCTTACCATTGCTATTCCTGATTTCGGAGTTGGATATTTGCACGAAAGTAGCTACATGAGAAATCGCTTTCTTCATATCCGAGAGGTCGCCCTTGAGCCAACGGACCTGGGCTTCTAGGTCCATAACTTGTGTGAAAAAATCAGGGGAAGGGCTGCCCTGCCCACGAGGGGAATCCATATTAACCAGACCTCCATTATCACCCACAACATGCTGCTAATTTTTGTTACATGTCGGTTCTCCCGGACTTCCAAGATAATACTGCGAAGGAGTCCCATGGCCAACTTCATAAGGGGTCGAAAGGAACCCAGAGTCAGGATTCGAGAGAATCTTCCAATTCCTGCTGCCAGAATCCATACCACAGCCAGAATGCTACACAGGGCCCCTGTTTCCCTCACCCTGTCCAAGGTCGAGGGGAACCCACCTTCTTCCGCTACTAGGATCCTAAGCTTTGGAGTTACTGAGGCAAGCATGCTTTGTTGTGCCACCCCGAGAAAACTAATTGCCGCCATTGCTATGACCTTGAAATATTTCATAGAGGTAATGTTTTGAGCCAACTGCCACTTACCCAAATTCTGAAAATATTATTTTATTGGCAAAATACTTTATGTTAAATTTTAATTACAAATTTTTGTAATTATGACCAAGTTCTGTCAATGATGAATGTAATTACTGATTATTATTATTTAATAAATTAAAGTAGGAGAAAAACACCCAAGGGAACTATTAAATTAGTTTTCACTGACCCACTAGGAGGAATGGAAGCTGTTAGAAGGAATGGGACAGATGGCAGCAATTGCACTTCACCACTAGCTGTTGGTAATGGGACAACTACCCCTAAAAATGTGGCATTATCCCCCAGGTGGTGGGAGTGAGCAGGAAGCTCATTAAATGACCAGTTAACCACTAAAAGGCCTAGGCAGCCTAAATAAGGCAATTCGAATTGAGAAGGTAGGTATTTTAAAATTTTCTGCAGAAATATTCCTCAAGTTCATCAGGTGATCACTGAGAGATTCGAATAGGGAGTCTATGTGAGAGTGCAACTGCAAGTCTGCTATTTATACTGAGAAGACAAACCAGAGGTGTTGGTGCGGGTCTTTTTGACTGATGAGTCTTAAGGACTCGACAATCTACATTCTATTGCAAGTTGAGGACCCAAGCTTCTAAGTTTCTTCCTCCTGGTGGTTCAGTGAACAGGCTTAGGGGTCCTAAGGTAAGTAACTTGGCTGTCTGCAGGAATTGGTTGGGTGGAACAGGTTCCTTGGCCTGTTTGTTTCCCTACAATTAACCATGTTTTACTGTTCCTACTTTTGTTTACATTTCAATGTTTCTACTTAGTAGAATTACTAAACAGTCATGTAAAAGAAGTTATTTTATTTTTCTGATCTATGTTTGATTCTGAATGATAAAGCTTTGTGAAATATTTGATTAGATAACCATCTTTATATTTTTCTCCATGCTGTTCTCTGCATAGTACTCTAGTATAGAGAATCAAATTAGTGATAGATGAGAGATAGGCAGAATGCCATTGATTGGATAAATGATTTCAGTACGTGTTCTGGTTAAAATTCTGTCCTAGGTTTAAACACAGTAAAACAGTACATTATAGCATCAATTGTAGCATAGAATTCATGTAAATAATACTTGAAAGAAAAACACAGTATGCTTTTGACAGTTCCATATATTTCTCTTGTCTCTATTCATTTCAGATAGCAATCAAATTCATCAATATTATACATTTCATGTTTTCAAGCGAGTGTATTCTCAAGAATAATGGCAGCTGCAAGAATTAAATTCTGCACAAGGTTTATATATTCCATTTTCAATACATCTTTTTCAGATAGAAATATCATGCAATTTAACAATTATTTTCCTAATGTTTTCCAGTAAAGTACAGGCTAGAATTTTAACATCTGTAAAATCTATTCTCTGCACAAATTTATTTTTGTAAACCTATTAATTCATCATCCCTTCATTTTAGTATTTAAATTACAAATCTATTTACGGTAGTATCAAAACCCTACTATCACAAACCCTAGAATCTAAACGTTCTTTTATTACACAGTTCATAACACCTTATTCTTGGCAACATTAGACATTATTGTCGAAGTTACAGTAGCTTGATAACTAAACCCTAAACAACGTTTCAACTATCTTCGATTTATGCCAAGACTAATAGTAAGACATTATTTATCTCTTAACAGAAAATAGGATTCTGTACTATTGATTTTTCATATCTCATAACCGTAACAAATAACACATATACATTACCGAAATTATTTTACAAAGATTAAGTATTGGGTACAAATCCCAGCACAATCCCGATAGAAATCGTAAGCTACAGGTAGGGTAACCATTGTAAAACAAAACTAGAACATGGATACTTAACTTTTTCGAAAAACGTTTTAACAGTCAAACTAGTTCATCTATTTCCAAACAAGATTATCATCAACATGAACAAAACACATACATACAATTTTTATAGTCATGCAAATTATAATTTTTGGCACAAGACAACCATTGTTGCTTGCCATCACTATAACCAGCTTTCACACAATGTTCTCAACTGTTATTCAAAACACAACTTTCCATTGCAAAGAAACAAACCATAGTTTACAAGTGCAAAAGAACCCTCGATTCTTGGTTTCCATTCAAAATATAACAGAGAATTACATTACGGCCTTACAAGTTTCCCAACAGTACAAAGAGTTACCTCATTTTCTTTAACATTAAGCCGAGGCCGTGGAACAACAAAGTTACATAGGGTTTTTCGTTGGACTTAAACAACATGAAAACGAGAACCAAGTTCTCATAAATAACACAACCAGACATCAAATAGCTAAGTGGCAACTTAAAAGACGGAGAGGTTACCCTCTGTACAGTTTAAAACAAAACAAGACAAACTTAAAACTTTGCATTCAGCCATCATGGAAACAAGTCGAAGGTTTCCAACTCTTGGCACATAGAGAACACCATCGAAGGCACCTATGAGGTTTTTCAAGAACCACCGGAGCTTACCAGGAGAAGTAGAAGCATATTCCATTCTCCATGCTCGCACAAGAACCGTCCTATGAAGTGGGTACCTGCAATATTACAAGTTCGAAGGGTTAAAAGCATGCAAACGCAAATAAAAAGAAAGTTCATCGTATTGCATTCAGTATCAACTTACTTACTCTTTAGAAGCTTCACTCCAAGCTTTAACGATGAAGCCAGAGGTTGGTTGCAGCTTTCATACATGCAGAGACTCAGAAGACGATACCATCTATTGAAGAATTGAAAGCCAAATACAAACCACTCTCAACAACTGCCAGGAAAACCACACTTTATAAGACTGTATCATGGCTCTATGGCACGAAGCTCAAGCATGCAACTATTAAAAATGACCTCCTACAGGTCACGGGATCGAAACCCCTGAGAGGAACTCTTCCTAACCTACATTTTGGCAACCTATCGGCCTGAACTCTAACATAACAATGAAGACCGGGAAACTCACTACCATTACATACAACGAGGTTTAGGGATTGTTTCACAGCCTTAGATCATAGGGAAAATCAATGGTGGATCAAATGCCGGTAAGGCATGTTGATATTCGAACCTGCAGTACAATCAATACATTTTAATAGCTGCATCTACCAACTTCCAAGTAAGCGGGACGAGAGATGGTGCATGGCACAACTCAGCCTCATCATGGCGATCGTTGAAATCACAAGGACGTGAAGATCATATAGTAGAGTTTCCACATCACCATCGCGTGGACCGACATTAATAGTTAAGACCTGTCATCGCCAACTCAAGCATGGTAAGAACTGAGCTTTATCACCTGTCAATATCGAAATTATTGCATTGTTATAACCATTGATAAAATTTCATATCAATCTCTATAGTCCTTCATTATGCATCGTAATATGGTATTATATGCTAAGGTATAGTGTGATTGTATAATCACCTTTTAATGTTAACGATTCAATTACTAAGGCTCGGGTATAGACATATATGTTTATAGAATAGAACTAGTCATATATGTATATTGTTAAACAATTGATAATGGATACCATAGATTTGGTTAGGTTTCTAACTATGCACAAACAGTATTAGATACTAAAAGCATTATAGATTTCATACATTAATTATAACTTTGCAATACATAATAATAGTGTGATGCTCTAGGTATATTTAAGTAATACACATTTAAAATGCTAAGCCATGTATAGTAAAGTTTAATTATTAAACATGATACCAAGGGCATAGTTTAAATGATGACATTATACATTAATGTAGAGTTCATAACACTAGTCACTAGACCATTCTTATACATTAACTGTGTAGTGATAATCAAATGATAAATTCAGGACTCACAGTAGTCGAAGTGCTGTAGACGCAAACATAATGATAGTTCAAAAATATAAACACTTCTTCTACAAGTTTTCTAATAGCAGTTATCAATAGATATTTGTATTACTGTTTGATAATAATGACGATAGTCATATGATAACAATTTGCAGCGTTATAACAAGTACTAGGACAACGTGCAATGATAACACTGAAGAGCTTCGTAAGACAGTATAACAACTAGGATTAGAACCATGTATCCATACCTCCAGTAATTGGTGTCGTAAGGAAGTACTTAGCATTCTAATTTTACATTGTCGATGAATTGAAAGACACAAGTACTCTTAACACATGTTGTCTTATAGGATTTCTTACCTGCGGTCTACACATGGAAACAAGATTCAAATGCCTTAGCTAAACGTAGCTAAGTAAACTCCAAGGTACCTCGTAGGACCCCTTCATCATCATACAAACAAACTGTCAGCACTTTATCAATAACATCACATTAGTACAACATGTAATCATATTCAAGAACTTAACCAAATCTGTAAACTGTACTCGTATGCATAATAATAAAAGAACTGTCGTTAGGGAGATTAACATCCACTTAAATCTGAAATAGCAAATACAATTATATCTTACTATTAGAGGAAATTTGGGGTCTAAAATGGGCCTCCTAAGGAAAATAATAAAAAAAGCCACATCACACTACAAATATGCCATGTCACACTAAGTTAAAGGTGTTATCTAGTGAAGGTCAACCTATAATATCTCATTAATGGTAGTTGACAAGTATGTTGGGTTTGTGTAGAGTTAAGAGATGATGGTTGAAAATATTAATGAAAGGTTTAGATTCTTGTGCATACACAATAAATGATATGGTGGTGAAAAATTTAAATTTATATTATAATTTTTTTTTGTTTTAATCAAGGTACCACTACTTGTTTTTATATATTTAATAAAATTAGTCAAGGATACGATGGTTCGTTGGTGGGGATTGATGGATTTCATTCCATCCACCTGGGTTCGATTTCATTCCATTCCATTGATACATTTTTTGGCTTGGATGACCTTTAAACAAATTTAGTTGGAAAACCTTTTTCGCTGAAAAATATATTTAATAAAATTTAAAACTAAAAAAAAAAACTAAAACTATAATGAAAAAATATAATTACAATGATACTAAAAATAAACAAGAAAAATAAAAGAGAGATAAAATAATATTTCACTATGTTTGCGATAACTTTCTCCTCCGAACTCGGAATTTGACGTTTTTGGTACCATTGGAGACCTTTCCAATGGTACCAAAAACGTCAAATTCCGAGTTCGGAGGAGAAAGTTATCGCAAACATAGTGAAATATTATTTTATCTCTCTCATATTTTTTATTTTAATTTTATATGATCACTACTTCGAAGTCTTTTAAATGCTAGTGGAGTAATCTTGAAATAATAAAAGCATTTATATAGCTAATCTCTTAAAAATAAAAATAAATAAATTTAAAAAAGTGTCATAAATAAAAGAAAAATAAGAGAGAGATAAAATAATATTTTGCTAGTTTTGCGATAACTTTCTCTTCTGAACTCAGAATTTGACGTTTTAGGTACCACTAGAAAGGTCTCAACGAGACCTTTCTAATGGTATCAAAAGAATCAAATTCCGAGTTCGAAGGAGAAAGCTATCGCAAAAATAGAGAAATATTATTTTATCTCTCTCCTATTTTTCTTTTATTTATGACACTTTTTTAAATTTATTTATTTTTATTTTAAGAGATTAGTTAAATAAATGTTTTTATTATTTCAAGATTACTCCACTATCATATTAATTAATGTGAAATTTATATTTTAAAAAATCTAGAAGTAGTGATAATATAAAATACTCTATATTTATTATTTCAAGTATATTTATTATTTCAAAATTATTCCATTATCATTTTAACCAATGTGAGATTTATATTTTAAATAAATTAGAAGTAGTGATAATATAAAATACTCTATATTTATTATTTCAAGTATATTTATCATATTTCGAGATGAACTTTTCAAAATCTTAACCAAGGTGAGTGTTATATGGAGTTAGTTCTTGTCCAACTCAACCATGATGGTTGACCAAAATACTAAAATTCTATTGGTTTAAAATTTCTTACTCATCACACGCTCATCCATAACACGTTTTCTTATAAGGCCCATTTTAGACCCCAAATTTCCTTTAATAGTTTATTTGAGATATATGATATGTCATCGTCATTAATGATCTTAGTTAAGAATTCGAATTAAATTATATGTTTCTCTTTAAATGACTTTGATAATTATCGCTATTATAAATTTTTTTAAATTTTGGTATTTTTGGGGATGTTACATGTGGTATTAGAGCTCATGTTCAAACTCTAGGTCTGAAAAAGGTCCAAGGACACAAAACAGAGAATTTATTTACAGCAGAAATCTTACTAATTCAAAATTTAAACTATTTTTGTTACACAGAAATTATTTTAAGTTATAGGTATGGAAGGATCAACTGAACAGTTAGAAGACAGATTTCGACCCAACAGTCATAGCACGGGACAACATTATGAAGAAGAAGTCCATGGCGAATAAAATGACAATTCGTCAGAATTGTTACGAGCATTTCAAGAATTAAAGGCAGAAATCAGATCTGTAAAACAAGACAACGAGAAAATTTGAAGGCACAAGAAGAATTAAATCAAGAACTGTTCGAACAATGCCCAACTGATGAACATAATAGAGAAATTGAGAATACTTCCAAGATCGAAGATTTACCTCATCAGGACATAAGTAAAAAGATTAAAATTGATGATGCAAACAACATTTCAACATCATCAGAAGCTGCCCATGAAAAACGGAAAAAGAAAAGAAATTATTCAAGTGACAACAGCGAAGGGGATTACAAACCAAAAAGAAAAAGTCACAAATAGTATGAGAAAATTTCCCAGGAGTTCAAGAAAATCAAACCCCCAACCTTCAATGGTGAAACTCAAAAGGGAGAGACAGCAAAAGCTTAGCTGTCAGGCATGACAAAGTATTTCCAAATATATGATTATTCTGAATCACTGAAGGCAAAGATGGCAATCTACAACTTGATCGGCAAGGCGGATATTTGGTGGCAAGACATCAAAAGAGTGAAGGGAATCAAGGAAAAGGATGTAAACTAGAGTACTTTCAAACGATATTTCAAAAAGAAGTTCTTATCGGAACAATACTATGAAAAAAAATCAAAGGAGTTCTATGACTTGAAGCTGGGAAGTATGAACATGAAGGAAATGAACAGTAAATTTTTGAATTTACTGAGATATGTGCCATACCTAATGGAAGAAAAACTGAAGATCCAAAGATACTTGAGATATTTACCTTTCAACATCAAGGACCGAATCGAGTATGACAATCCAAAGACCTTAGAAGAGGCCATGAGGAAAGCAATTTTCTGTTATGATACTAATCGAAAAAGAGAAGGAATGTCAAACTGGAAAAGTCATAAACCTAGCAATTTTGAGCTGAAAAATAAATTTTTTAGGTTTAGTGGGAATTCTGGGTTCGAAAAGAAAAATTTTCAGAATCAGAATTTTCAAGGAAACAACCCCAGAAACCGTCAGCAACAGAATTTTACAGCTCCTAGAAACACTCCCAATGCTACTAGGACTAATGATCAAAAGGCACCGATCAAATGTTTTAAGTGTCAAGGTCCTCATTATGCATCAGAATGCCCCAAGAGGAAGCGGACAACTAAGAACATTCTTTCTATTCAGACTGAACCTATTGTTGGAGACTTGGCAAGGGAGATGCCCAGAATCAATGCAGCACTCGACAACAGACAAGCATATCATCAAATCTCTATGGTAGAGATTGAAGGTATGCTACAAAATCATCATGTTACTATTTTGATTGATCCAGGTGCTAGCTTAAGTTATATATCACCAAATATTGTAGAAAGTTTTAAATTAAAAACATAAAATTTTAGTAAATCTTTGTTAGTTAGACTAGCAACAGGAACAAAGAGGAAAGTATCAGGTTTGATTGAAAGTTGTGCTTTATACATGAATCAGTTAAAGACACAAATCAAGTTGAATATTTTACTTTTAGGATCCTATGATATTATAATTGGAATGGACTAGTTAGAAGCCCATCATGTCAATCTGAACTGTTATGAGAAATTTTTTACATGTTTAAATGATGAAGGAGAAACTATAGGAGTAAAAGGTATTCCAAGAAAGACAACCCTTAGACATATTTCAGCCATGCAAGTAAAGAGGGAAATTAAGAAAGAATGTGAGTTGTTTGCAGTAAATGTAGTAAATGATGAGTTTATTTGTAAATAGGACAAATTGAAACTAGAATACATACTTGTCCTAAAGGATTTCAAAGATGTTTTTCCTAAGGAGATTCCAGGATTACCTCCTAAAAGAGATTTAGATTTTACCATCGAGTTAATACCAGGAGCAGTACCAAATTCTAAAGCTCCATATAGGATGAATATACTGGAATTAAATGAGTTGAAATCACAGTTGAAGGAATTGATTGATAAGAATTATATAAGACCCAGCGTGTCTCCTTGGGGAGCACCTGTTATATTTGTTAAGAAGAAAGATGGAACCCTAAGACTGTGCATAGATTATCGCCAGCTGAATAAGATGACAATCAAGAATCGATATCCGTTTCCTTGCATAGACGATCTATTTGATTAGTTGCGTGGAGAAATGATATTTTCAAAGATTGATCTAAGGTCAGGAGATCATGAAGTGCGGGTTAAGGATGATGATATTTTCAGAATAGCTTTTAGAACTCGATTTGGACATTATGAGTTCGTAGTCATGCCATTTGGCTTGACTAATGCCCGGGCTGTATTTATGTGTTTGATGAACAATATTCTGCACAAATACTTAGATGAGTTTGCTATGGTGTTTATAGATGAAATTTTAGTGTATTCTAAAAGCAAAGAAGAGCATGGCGAACATCTACGGATTATCTTACAAGTTTTGAGAGATCATCAACTATATGCTAAGTTTAGTAAGTGTGACTTTCACAAGGAAAAAATTCAATATTTAGGACACATAATTTCTAAGGAAGGAATCTCGGTTGACCCCGACAAGATAAAGGCCATTAATGATTGGTCGGTTCCTAAGGATGTGTCAGATGTAAGATCAAATGCTACTAGTGGGTGTTCTCTAAACATTTTGCGGAATTTGTGCCTCATGGTTGCATTATGCACAACGGGGCCACCACACTTCTTTTGAGATAATGCTATTGAAAACTATATGGGTTTTCCTCTCTTAATTTTAATCTTATAATACATTTTGCCTCTCATTTTTTAAGTTTTCCAAGAACTTGGTATTGTCGAGATATATTTTCCTTCAAGCTATTTTTCTTAATAATCTTTTTTTTTACACAAACGATTAACGAGCTTTTATATTAAAAGGAGAGAACAGATTACATAGAGTAGGGGAGACTGATCCCAAAAGACAAGAGCTGTCAAGACAAGCTCTTCACATACTAGTCTCTGATCTTCAAAAATGGCCTTATGCCTGCTACAATTGAAAACTTTGATGAACTGCCCTAATGGAAAACAACAGAAGTAATACATAACTGGTAGTGCAATAACCAAACCAAAAAAGAGCTTCCCATACACATTGATGTGGAGACAGAGAGAGAGTCAGTTAACATGGTGAGGTTGAGCGTTCTTGTCCTTGCTCCCTATAGCTGCACCTGCATTTTCGTCGTCGATGTTCAAGATGACGGATGGGTTGCTTCTTCTATTGGTCCTAACTCAATCAAATTTTGCTTCCACTATTTTGAGGCAACTGTGTAAATAATCAAACTTATCAATCAACTTATCAAAGTAGTCCTTCATCTTACCATTGCTATTCCTGATTTCAGAGTTGAAGATTTGCACAAAAGTAGCTACATGAGAAATCGCTTTCTTCATATCCGAGAGGTCGCCCCTGAGCCAACGGACCTGCGCTTCTAGGTCCATAACTTGCATGCAAAAATCAGGGGAAGGGTTGCCCTGCCCACGAGGGGAATCCATATTAACCAGACCTCCATTATCACACACAACATGCTGCCAATTTTTCTTACATGTTGGTTCTCCCGAAATTCCGCGATACTGATGTGAAGGAGTCCCATGTCCAACTTCATAAGGGGTTGAAAGGAACCCAGAGTCAGGATTCGAGAGAATCTTCCAATTCTTACTGCCAGAATCCTTACCACAGCCAGAATGCTGCATAGGGCCCCTGTTGCCCTGACCCTGTCCAAGGTCGAGGGGAACCCACCTTCATCGACTACCAAGATCCTAAACTTTGGAGTTACTGAGGAAAGCATGCTTTGTCGTGCCACCCCGAGAAAGCTCATTGCTGCCATTGCTATGACCTTGAAATATTTCAGAGAGGAAACGTTTCAAGCCAACTGTCACCTACCCCAATTCTGAAAATATTATTTTATTGGTAAAATACTTTATGTTAAATTTTAATTACAAAGTTTTGTAATTATGACCAAGTTTGGTCAAGGATGAATGTAATTACTGATTATTATTATTTAATAAATTAAAGTAGGAGACAAACACCTAAGGGAACTGTTAAATGAGTGTTCACTAACCCACTAGGAGGAATGGAAGCTGTTAGAAGTTATGGTATAGATCGCAGCAATTGCACTTCACCACTAGCTGTTGGTTATGGGACAACTACCCCTAAAAATGTGGCATTATCCCCCAAGTGGTGGGAGTGAGCAGGCAGCTCATTAAATGACCAGTTAACCACTAAAAGGCCTAGGCAGCCTACATAAGGCAATTCGAATTGAGAAGGCAGCTCTTTTAAAATTTTCTGCATAAATATTCCTAAAGTGCATCAAGTGATCACTGAGAGATTCGAATAGGGAGGCTATGTGAGAGTGCAACTGTAAGTCTGCTATTTATATTGAGAAGACAAATCAGAGGTGCTGGTGCAGGTCTTTTTGACTGATGAGTCTTAAGGACTCGACAATCTACATTCTATTGCAAGTTGAGGACCCAAGCTTCTAAGTTTCTTCCTCCTGGTGGTTCAGTGAACAGGCTCGGGGGTCCTAAGGCAAGTAACTTGGCTGTCTTCAGGAATTGGTTGGGTGGAACAGGTTCCTTGGACTGGTTGTTTCCCTATAATTAACCAAGTTTTACTGTTCCTACTTTTGTTTACAGTTCAATGTTTCTGCTTAGTAGAATTATTAAACTGTCATGTAAAAGAAGTTATTTTATTTTTCTGATCTATGTTTGATTCTGAATGATAAAGTTTTGTGAAATATTTGATTAGATAACCATCTTTATATTTTTCCCCATGTTGTTCTCTGCATAGTACTCTAGTATATAGAAGCAAATTAATGATAGATGACAGATAGGCAGAATGCCATTGATTGGATAAATGAATTCAGTACGTGTTCTGGTTAAAATTCTGTCCTAGGTTTAAACACAGTAAAACATTACAGTATAGCATCAATTGCAGCATAGAATTCATGTAAATAATACTTGAAAGAAAAACACAATATGCTTCTGACAGTTCCATATATTTCTCTTGTCTCTATTCATTTCAGATAGCAATCAAATTCATCAATATTATACATTTCATGTTTTCAAGCAAGTGTATTCTCAAGAATAATAGCAGTTGCAAGAATTAAATTCTGCACAAGGTTTATATATTCCATTATCAATACATCTTTTTCAGATAGAAATATCATGCAATTCAACATTTATTTTCCTAATGTTTTCCAATAAAGTACAGGCTAGAATTTTAACATCTGTAAAATATATTCTCTGCACAAATTTATTTTTGTAAACCTATTAATTCATCATCCCTTCATTTCAGTATTTAAATTACAAATCTATTTACGGTAGTATCAAAACCCTACTATCACAAACCCTAGAATCTAAATGTTCTTTTATTACACAGTTCATAACACCTTATTCTTGGCAACATTAGACATTATTGTCGAAGTTACAATAGCTTGATAACTAAACCCTAAACAACGTTTCAACTATCTTCGATTTATGCCAAGACTAACAGTAAGACATTATTTATCTCTTAACATAAAATATGATTTTGTACTATTGATTTTTGATATCTCATAACCGTAACAAATAACACATATACATTACCGAAATTATTTTACAAAGATTAAGTCTTGGGTACAAAGCCCAGCACAAGCCCGATAGAAATCGTAAGCTACAGGTAGGGTAACCATCATTAAACAAAACTAGAACATGGATACTTAACCTTTTCGAAAAATGTTTTAACAGTCAAACTAGTTAATCTATTTCCAAACATGATTATCATCAACGTGAACAAAATGCATACATACAATTTTTACAATCATGCAAATTATAATTTTCGGCACAAGACAACCATTGTTGCTTGGCATCACCGTAACCAGCGTTCACACAATGTTCTCAACTGTTATTCAAAACACAACTTTCCATTGCAAAGAAACGAACCATAGTTTACAAGTGCAAAAGAACCCTCGGTTCTTGGTTTCCATTCAAAATATAACAGAGAATTACATTACGGCCTTACAAGTTTCCCAACAGTACACAGAGTTACCTCATCATCTTTAACATTAAGCCGAGGCCGTGGAACAACAAAGTTACATAGGGTTTTTCGTTGGACTTAAACAACATGAAAACGAGAACCAAGTTCTCATAAATAACACAGCCAGACATCAAATAGCCAAGTGGCAACTTAAAAGACTGAGAGGTTACCCTTTGTACAGTTTAAAACAAAACAAGACAAACTTAAAACTTCGCATTCGGCCCACGGAAACAAGTCGAAGGTTTCCAACTCTTGGCACACAGAAAACACCATCGAAGGCACCTACGAGGTTTTTCAAGAACCACCGGAGCTTACCAGGATAAGTAGAAGCATATTCCATTCTCCATGCTCGCACAAGAACCATCCTATGAAGTGGGTACCTGCAATATTATAAGTTCGAAGGGTTAAAAGCATGCAAATGCAAATAAAAATCAATTTCACCGTATTACATTCAGTATCAACTTACCTACCCTTTAGAAGCTTCAATCCAAGCTTTAACAGCGAAGCCAGAGGTTGGTTGTAGCTTTCATACATGCAGAGACTCAGAAGACGATACCATCTATTGAAGAATCGAAAGCCAAATACAAACCACTCTCAACAGCTACCAAGAAAACCACACTTCGTATGACTGTATCGTGGCTCTATGGCACGAAGCTTAAGCCTGCAACTATTAAAAATTACCTCCTACAGGTCACAGTATCGAAACCCCTGAGAGGAACTCTTCCCAACCTACATTTTGGCAGCCTGTCGGCCTGAACTCTAACATAACAATGAAGACCAGGAAACTCACTACCATTACATACAACGAGGTTTAGGGTTTGTTTCACAGCCTTAGATCATAGGGGCAATCAATGGTGGATCAATAGCTGGTAAGGCACGTTGATATTTGAACCTGCAGTACAATCAATACCATTTAATAGATACATCTACCAATTGAAAAGTACGTGGGCCGAGAGCTGGTGCATGGCACAACTCAGCCTCATCATGGCGATTGTTTAAATCACAAGGACGTGAAGATCATATAGTAGAGTTTCCACATCACCCTCGCGTGGATTGACATTAATAGTTAAGATCTGTCATCGCCAGTTCAAGCATGCTAAGAACTGAGCTTTATCACATATCAATATCGAAATTATTGCATTGTTATAACCATTGATAAAATTTCATATCAATCTCTATAGTCCTTCGTTATGCATCGTACTATGGTATTATATGCTAAGGTATAGTGTGATTGTATAATCACCTTTTAATGTTAACGATTCAATTACTAAGGCTCGGGTATAGACATATATGTTTATAGAATAGAACTAGCCATATATGTATATTGTTAAACAATTGATAATGGATACCATAGATTTGGTTAGCTTTCTAACTATACACAAATAGTATTAGATACTAAAAGCATTATAGATTTCATACATTAACTATAACTTTCCAATGCATAATAATAGTGCGATGCTCTAGGTATAGTTAAGTAATACACATTTAAAATGCTAAGCCATGTATAGTAAAGTTTAATTATTAAACATGATACCAAGGGCATAGTTTAAATGATGACATTATACATTAATGCAGAGTTCATAACACTAGTCACTAGACCATTCTTATACATTAACTGTGTAATGATAATCAAATGATAAATTCAGGACTCACAGCAGTCGAAGTGCTGTAGATGCAAACATAATGATAGTTCAAAAGTATAAACACTTCTTCTACAAGTTTTCTAATAGCAGTTATTAATAGATATTTGTATTACTGTTTGATAATAATGACAATAGTCATATGATAACAATTTGCAGCGTTATAACAAGTACCAGGATAACGCGAAATGATAACATTGAAGAGCTTCGTAAGACAGTATAACAACCAGGATTACAACCATGTATCCATACCTCCAGTAACTGGTGTCATAAGGAAGTACTTAGCATTCTAATTTTACATTGACGATGTATTGAATGACACAAGTACTCTTAACACATGTTGTCTTATAGGATTTCTTACCTGCGGTCTGCACATGGAAACAAGATTCAAATGCCTTAGCTAAACGTAGCTAAGTAAACTCCAGGGTACCTCGTAGGAGCCCTTCATCATCATACAAACAAACTATCAGCACTTCATCAATAACATCACATTAGTACATCATGTAATCATATTCAAGAACTTAAGCAAATCTGTAAATTGTACTCGTATGCATAATCATAAAATATCTGTCGTTAAGGAGATTATCATCCACTTAAATCTGAAATAGAAAATACAATTATATCTTATTTATTTGAGATATATGACGTGTCATCGTCATTAATTATCTTAGTTAAGAATTTGAATTAAATTATATGTTCCGCATTAAATGACTTTGATAATTATCGCTATTATAATTTTTTTTAAATTTTGGTATTTTTCGGGATGTTACATGTGGTATCAGAGCTCATGTTCAAACTCTAGGCCTAAAAAAGGTCAAAGAACACACGACAGAGAATTTATTTATAGCAGAAATCTTACTAATTCAAAATTTAAACTATTTGTGTTACACATAAATTATTTTAAGTTACAGGTATGGAAGGATCAGCTGAACAGTTAGAAGATAGATTTCAACCCAACAGTCATAGCACTGGACAACATTATGAAGAAGAAGTCCATGGTGAATTAAATGACAATTCGTCAGAATTGTTACGAGCATTTCAAGAATTAAAGGCAAAAATTAGATCTGTAAAAGAAGACAACGAATTTTTTTTGAAGGCACAAGAAGAATTAAATCAAGTAATGTTCGAACAATGCCCAATTGATGAACATAATAGAGAAATTGAGAATACTTCCAAGATCGAAGATTTACCTCATCCAGACAGAAGTAAAAAGATGAAAACTGATGATGCAAACAACATTTCAACATCATCAGAAGCTGCCCATGAAAAATGGAAAAAGAAAATAAATTATTCAAGTGACAACAGTGAAGGGGACTACAAACCAAAAATAAAAAGTCACAAACAGTATGAGCAAATTTCTGGAGAGTTCAAGAAAATCAAACCCCCAAACTTCAATGGTGAAACTAAAAAGGGAGAGACAGCAGAAGCTTGGCTATCAGGAATGAAAAAGTATTTCCAAATATATGATTATTTTGAATCACTGAAGGCAAAGATGGCAATCTACAACTTGATCGGCAAGGCGGATATTTGGTGGCAGGATATCAAAAGAGTGAAGGGCATCAAGGACAAGGATGTAAATTGGAGTACTTTCAAACGATATTTCAAAAAGAAGTTCTTATCAGAACAATACTATGAAGAAAAATCAAAGGAGTTCTATGACTTGAAGCTGGGAAGTATGAACATGAAGGAAATGAACAGTAAATTTTTGAATTTACCGAGATATGTGCCATACCTAGTGGAAGAAAAACCGAAGATCCAAAGATACTAGAGTTGTTTACCTTTCAACATCAAGGACCGAATCGAGTATGACAATCCAAAGACCTTAGAAGAGGCCATGAGGAAAGAAACTTTCTGTTATGATACTAATCAGAAAAGAGAAGGAATGTCAAACTAAAAAAGTCATAAACCCAACAATATTGAGCTGAAAAAGAAAAAATTTAGGTTTAGTAAGAATTCTGGGTTCCAAAAGAAAAATTTTCAGAATCAGAATTTTCAAGGAAACAACCCCTAAAACAGTCAACAACAGAATTTTACAACTCCTAGAAACACTCCCAATGCTACCAGGACTAATGATCAAAAGACACCTATCAAATGTTTTGAGTGTCAAGGTCCTCATTATGCATCAGAATGCCCCAAGAGGAAGCAGACAACTAACAACATTCTTTCTATTTAGACTGAACCTACTGTTGGAGACTTGGAAAGGGAGATGTCCAGAATCAATGCAGCACTTGACAACAGACAAGCAGACCATCAAATCTCTATGGTATAGATTGAAGGTATGCTACAAAATCATCCTGTTACTATTTTGATTAATCTAGGTGCTAGCTTAAGTTATATATCACCAGATATTGTAGAAAGTTTTAAATTAAAAACATAAAATTTCAGTAAATCTTGGTTAGTTAGACTAGCAACAGGAACAAAGAGGAAAGTATCAGATTTTATTGAAATTTGTGCTTTATACATGAATCAGTTAAAGACACAAATCAAGTTGAATATTTTACCTTTAGGATCCTATGATATTATAATCGGAATGGACTAGTTAGAAGCCCATCATGTCAATCTGAACTGTTATGAGAAAAGTTTTACATGTTTAAATGATGAAGGAGAAACTGTAGAAGTAAAAGGTATTCCAAGAAAGACAACCCTTAGACAAATTTCAACCATGAAAGTAAAGAGGGCGGTTAGGAAAGGATGTCAGTTGTTTGCAGTAAATGTAGTAAATGATGATTTTATTTGTAAAGAGGACAAATTGAAACTAGAAGACATACTTGTCCTAAAGGATTTCAAAGATGTTTTTCCTGAGGAGATTCCAGGATTACATCCTAAAAGAAATTTAGATTTTACCATCGAGTTAATACCAGGAGTAGTACCGAATTCTAAAGCTCCATATAGGATGAATATACTGGAATTAAATGAGTTGAAATCACAATTGAAGGAACTGATTGATAAGAATTATATAAGACCCAGTGTGTCTCCTTGGGGAGCACCTGTTATATTTGTTAAGAAGAAAGATGGAACCCTAAGACTGTGCATAGATTATCGCCAACTGAATAAGATGACAATCAAGAATCGATATCCGTTGCCCTGCATAGACGATCTATTTGATCAGCTGTGTGGAGCAACGATATTTTCAAATATTGGTCTAAGGTCAGGAGATCATGAAGTGGGGGTTAAGGATGAGGATATTTTCAGAACAACTTTTAGAACTCGATTTGGACATTATGAGTTTGTAGTCATGCCATTTGGCTTGACTAATGCCTCGACTGTATTTATGTGTTTGATGAACAATATTCTGCACAAATACTTAGATAAGTTTGTTGTTGTGTTTATAGATGACATTTTAGTGTATTCTAAAAGCAAAGAAGAGCACGACAAACATCTAAGGATTATCTTACAAGTTTTGAGAGATCATCAACTATACGCTAAGTTTAGTAAGTGTGACTTTCACAAGGACAAAATTCAGTATTTAGGACACATAATTTTTAAGGAAGGAATCTCGGTTGACCCCGAAAAGATAAAGGCCATTAATGATTGGCCGGTTCCTAAGGATGTGTTGGATGTAAGATCATATATGGTTATGACTGGATATTACATAAAATTTATAGAGGGTTTTTCAAATATTGCAAACCCCATAACCTCCTTGCAGAAGAAAGGGAATATATTTGTGTGGGATCAGAAATGTTTAGACAGTTTTAGGAAGTTAAAGGAGTTACTGACTACAGCACCTATTCTGAGGATAGCAGATCCTAATAAGGATTTTATAGTTTGCACGGATGCATGTAATGACAGACTCGGTGGAGTCCTAACACAAGAAGGGTATGCTGTGGCATATGAATCTAGAAAGCTGAAAATACAGGAGAAGAACTACTCTACTTATGATTTGGAGTTATTAGCAGTAATTCATGCTTTAAAAATGTGGCATCACCACCTTATTAGCAGAAAATTTACCTTGTTGACAGATAACATGGTTCTGAAATATTTATTAGATCAAACAAATCTGAATGCTAGACATGCTAGATGGTTAACTTTCCTAAGTGAGTATGATTTCGAAATTCAACATATTAAAGGGAAAGAGAACAAGGTTGCTGATGCATTAATTCGTAAAGAAAAACTGAATTTTATTTCAGCCATCAGTACTTACTCAACATATTTAGAAAATCAGATCCTTGAAAGGAGTAAAACAGATGAAGAATACAGGAAAGTACAAGAAAAGACAGCATATGACAGTTTTGAAAATTCTATGGCAGATTAGAGTTTGAAGGAAAATGGACTGTTATTATACAAAAAGAGGTTGTATGTGCCCAACATACCAGAAGTAAAGATTTTGATTTTAAATGAGATGCATAAAAGCCATTACTCTAGTCATCCAGGTTATCAGAAAACCATCACTATGCTACGAAAAGAGTACTATTGGCCCAAAATGAAAGATGAAGTAGCAGAGTACATAGCTAAATGTTTGGACTGTTAAAAAGTGAAGGTTGAACATCAACATTCGGCTGGACTATTGCAGCCATTGCCTATACCTAGATGGAAATGGGAAGTGATAAGCATAGACTTTATTACTGGACTACCCAAAAATCATAAACAAAATGAATCTATCATGGTGGTAGTGGCTAAGCTTAGCAGGGAATCACACTTTATACCTGTGAAGACTACTCATAAGGCTCCAGACATTGCAGAAATCTTCATGAAGCAGATTTTTTGACTACATGGTATACCGAAAATGAGAATTTCAGATCGTGACTCTAAGTTTACTGGAAACTTTTGGAGGTCTTTGTTTAAAGGGTTGAATACAACCTTAAACTTCAGCACATCATTTCATACACAAATGGATGGACAAATAGAAAGGGTGAATCAAGTTTTTGAAGACTTACTGAGAATGTATGTAAAGGATCAGCCTGGTAAGTGGGAAGACTACTTGCATTTAGCAGAATTTGCATATAATAACCATTATCATGCATCAGCCAGACTTAGCCCTTTTGAAATTCTTTATGGTAGGAAATGTGATACACCTGTTTCTTGGAATGACCCAGTAAATAGAGTTGTTTTAGGACCTGAATTGTTGCAGGAGTTAGAACTAATTGTGAAACAGGTAAAAGGAAATCTAAAAGCTGCCCAAGATAGGCAAAAGAGTCAAGCAGATCTTAAAAGTACTCATAAAGAGTTCCATGTTGGCGAACATGTGTTCCTCAAGGTAAGACCGAAAAAGAGTTCATTGAAATTGGGAAGCTGTGCCAAGTTGGCACCCAGGTATTGTGGTCCTTTCGAAATATTGTCAAGGGTTGGACCAGTGGCATACCAACTGGCTTTGCCACCAAATTTATAGATACATAATGTTTTTCATATATCATTTTTAAAGAAGTATGTACACGATGCTACTCATGTTGTAAACTAGAATGATGTACAGGTGGGACAAGACGACGATTTTCAGGTGGAACCGGACTGTATCCTCGAAAGGAGGGAAACTCTGCTCTGGAATCGCACCATTGGGCAGGTGAAGGTGCAATGGAAGCTCCTTAGCCCAGAAAAGGCAACCTTGGAGTTGGAGAGTAGTATGCAGGTAGCATACCCAACTCTATTTCAGGAACACTCAGAGAGTGATTAACCAACATCGAGGACGATGTTGAGACTTAAGGGGGGTGTATGTCACCTACCCAAATTCTGAAAATATTATTTTATTGGAAAAATACTTTATGTTAAATTTAAATTACAAAGTTTTGTAATTATGACCAAGTTTGGTCAAGGATGAATGTAATTACTAATTATTATTATTTAATAAATTAAAGTAGGAGACAAACACCCAAAGGAACTATTAAATGAGTGTTCACTGACCCACTAGAAGGAATGGAAGCTGTTAGAAGGCATGGGACAGTTGGCAGCAATTGCACTTCACCATTAGCTTGTGGTTATGTGACAACTACCCCTAAAAATGTGGCATTACCCCCCAGGTGGTGGGAGTGAGCGGGTAGCTCATTAAATGACCAGTTAACCACTAAAAGGCCTAGGCAGCCTACATAAGGCAATTCGAATTGAGTAGGTAGCTCTTACAATATTTTCTGCAGAAATATTCCTCAAGTGCATCAGGTGATCACTTAGAGATTCGAATAGGGAGGTTATGTGAGAGTGCAATTGTAAGTCTACTATTTATATTGAGAAGACAAACCAGAGGTGCTGGTGCAGGTCTTTTTGACTGCTGAGTCTTAATGACTGGATAATCTACATTCTATTGCAAGTTGAGGACCCAAGCTTCTAAGTTTCTTCCTTTTGGTGGTTTAGTGAATAGGCTCGGGGGTCCTAAGGCAAGTAACTTGGCTGTCTTCAGGAATTGGTTGGGTGGAACAGGTTCCTTGGGCTGTTTGTTTCCCTACAGTTAACCAAGTTTTACTGTTCCTACTTTTGTTTACAGTTTAATGTTTCTGCTTAGTAGAATTATTAAACTATCATGTAAAAGAGGTTATTTTATTTTTTGATCTATGTTTGATTCTGAATGATAAATCTTTGTGAAATATTTGATTAGATAACCATCTCTATATTTTTCCCCATGCTATTCTCTACATAGTACTCTAGTATAGAGAAGCAAATTAATGATAGATGAGAGATAGGCAGAATGGCATTGATTGGATAAATGATTTTAGTAAGTGTTCTAGTTAAAATTCTGTCCTAGGTTTAAACACAGTAAAACATTACAGTATAGCATCAATTGCAGCATAGAATTCATGTAAATAATACTTGAAAGAAAAGCACAGTATGCTTCTGACAGTTCCATATATTTCTCTTGTCTCTATCCATTTCAGATAGCAATCAAATTCATCAATATTATACATTTCATGTTTCCAAGCAAGTGTATTCCCAAGAATAATAGCAGCTACAAGAATTAAATTATGCACAAGGTTTATATATTCCATTTTCAATACATCTTTTTTCAGATAGAAATATCATGCAATTCAACATTTATTTTCCTAATGTTTTCCAGTAAAGTATAGTCTAGAATTTCAGCATCTGTAAAATATATTCTTTGCACAAATTTATTTTTGTAAACCTATTAATTCATCATCCCTTCATTTCAGTATTTAAATTACAAATCTATTCACGGTAGTATCAAAACCCTACTATCAAAAAACCCTAGAATCTAAACATTGTTTTATTACAAAGTTCATAACACCTTATTCTTGGCAACATTATACATTATTGCTGAAGTTATAGTAGCTTGATGACTAAACCCCAGACAACGTTTCAACTATCTTCGATTTATTCCAAGACTAAGAGTAAGACATTATTGATCTCTTAACAGAAAATACGATTCTGTACTATTGATTTTTGATATCTCATAGCCCTAACAAATAACACATATACATTACCGAAATTATTTTACAAAGATTAATTCTTGGGTAGAAAGCCCAGCACAAGCCTGATAGAAATCGTAAGCTACAGGTAGGGTAACCATCGTAAAACAAAACTAGAACATGGAGACTTAACCTTTTCGAAAAACGTTTTAATAGTCAAACTAGTTCATCTATTTCCAAATAAGGTTATCATCAACGAGAACGAAACACAGACATACAATTTTTATAGTCATGCAAATTATACTTTTCGGCACAAGACAACCATTGTTGCTTGGCATCACCGTAACCAACTGTCACACAATGTTCTCAACTGTTATTCAAAACATAACTTTCCATTGCAAAGAAACAAACCATAGTTTACAAGTGCAAAAGAACCCTCGGTTCTTGGTTTCCATTCAAAATATAACATAGAATTACATTATGGCCTTACAATGTTCCCAACAGTACACAGAGTTACCTCATCATCTTTAACATTAAGCTGAGGCCGTGGAACAACAAAGTTACACAGGGTTTTTCCCTAGACTTAAACAACATGAAAACGAGAACCAAGTTCTCATAAATAACACAGCTAGGCATCAAATAGCCAAGTGGCAACTTAAAAGACTGAGAGGTTACCCTCTGCACAGTTTAAAACAAAATAAGACAAACTTAAAACTTCGCATTCGGCCGTCATGGAAACAAGTCGAAGGTTTCCAACTCTTGGCACATAGAAAACACCATTGAAGGCACCTATGAGGTTTTTCAAGAACCACCAGAGCTTACCAGAAGAAGTAGAAGCATATTCCATTCTCCATGCTCGCGCAGGAACCATCCTATGAAGTGGGTACTTGCAATATTACAAGTTCGAAGGGTTAAAAGCATTCAAACGCAAATAAAAAGCAAGTTCACCGTATTACATTTAGTATCAACTTACTTACCCTTTAGAAGCTTCACTCCAAGCTTTAACGACGAAGAGAGAGGTTGGTTGCAGCATTCATACATGCAAAGACTCAGAAGACGATACCATCTATTGAAGAATCGAAAGCAAAATACAAACCACTCTCAACGGCTGCTAGGAAAACCACACTTCGTATGATAGTATCGTGGCTCTATGGCACGAAGTTTAAGGGCCTGCAACTATTAAAAATTACCTCCTAGAGTTCACAGGATCGAAACTCCTGAGAGGAACTCTTCCCAACCTACATTTTGGCAGCCTTTAGCCTCAACTCTAACGTAACAATGAAGATCGAGAAAATCGCTACCATTACATACAACAAGGTTTAGGGTTTGTTTCACAGCCTTAGATCATAGGGAAAATCAATGGTGGATCAACTGCCGGTAAGGCACGTTGATATTCGAACCTGCAGTACAATTAATACCATTTAATAGCTGCGTCTACCAACTCCCTAGTAAGTGGGCCGAGAGCTGGTGCATGGCACAACTAAGCCTCATCATGGCGATCGTTGAAATCACAAGCACGTGAAGATCATATAGTAGAGTTTCCACGTCACCATCACGTGGATCGACATTAATAGTTAAGACCTGTCATCGCCAGTTCAAGCATGCTAAGAACTGAGCTTTAGCACCTGTCAATATCGAAATTATTGCATTGTTATAACCATTGATAAAATTTCATATCAATCTCTATAGTCCTTCGTTATGCATCGTAATATGGTATTAGATATTAAAAGCATTATAGATTTCATACATTAACTATAACTTTCCAATGCATAATAATAGTGTGATGCTCTAGTTATAGTTAAGTAATACACATTTAAAATGCTAAGCCATGTATAGTAAAATTTAATTATTAAACATGATAGCAAGGGCATAGTTTAAATGATGACATTATACATTAATGCAGAGTTCATAACACTAGTCACTAGACCGTTCTTATACATTAACTGTGTAATGATAATCAAATGCTAAATTCAGGACTCAGAGTAGTCGAAGTGTTGTAGACGCAAACATAATGATAGTTCAAAAGTATAAACACTTCTTCTACAAGTTTTCTAATAGCAGTTATCAATAGATATTTGTATTACTGTTTGATAATAATGACGATAGTCATATGATAACAATTTGCAGTGTTATAACAAGTACCAGGACAACGCGAAATGATAACACTGAAGAGCTTTGTAAGACAGTATAACAACCAGGATTAGAAACATGTATCCATACCTCCAGCAACTGGTGTCTTAAGGAAGTACTTAGCATTCTAATTTTACATTGACGATGAATTGAAAGACACAAGTACTATTAACACATGTTTCCTTATAGGATTTCTTACCTGCGGTCTGCACATGGAAACAAGATTCAAATGCCTTATCTAAACGTAGCTAAGTAAACTCCAGGGTACCTCGTAGGACCCCTTCATCATCATACAAACAAACTGTCAGCACTTCATCAATAATATCACATTAGTACAGCATGTAATCATATTCAAGAACTTAAGCAAATCTGTAAACTGTACTTGTATGCATAATCATAAAAGATCTATCATTAAGGAGATTAACATCCACTTAAATATGAAACAGCAAATACAATTATATCTTATTTATTTGAGATATATGACCTGTCATCGTCATTAATTATCTTAGTTAAGAATTCGAATTAAATTATATGTTCCGCATTAAATGACTTTGATAATTATCGCTATTATAAAAAATTTTAAATTTTGGTATTTTTGGGATGTTACACCAACCTCCCCGGAGTGCCCCTGGACATGCTTCCTGCATTTTCAGCATTGCAATGCAGGGAGACACAAATTTCTATCCTCCATGATTAACCAAAACGACAGGCTTCGAAGAACTTCACAGATGGGAATTTCGTACGGATAAACATGCAGGATGAAATGAGCGCCGCCTTCATGCGTAAAATAGCCTCTGGATGCCTTGGGGAGTGTCCCCATTGATCTCCCGCATGCGAGACAGATGGAGCCTGCTAGGGGAGGCCGCCGGTTCAGACGAGGGGACGTTTGTAAAGAGCGAGGGGATCCCGCGGGGATTTGAAAATTAAATGCAGTCCACGTAAGGATGGGTTCAAGGATATAGGTGTGCAATATAGAAGGAAACATGAGGGTCAAGAAAAAAATTAAGGGACCCAAATGTCCACACTAAGAAGGTCGTTGATGATAGCAAGACCACAATTCAGACCTGCACCAAGGTTGGACATGGTGTCGGCTTTCTGATTATTATGCCTAAGGATGTGAAAGAAGGAGATGGAGTAAAAGGCCTTGGCCAAGAAACTGAAGTGATGATGCATCGTAGAGACTGTTTTTCGGCAATGTTTGACTAAAACCCTAGCTTCCGTGATCACCAACATAGAATCACCAAAGGCCACAAGGTCCTTAACATATTCATTGCTTGCGACCTCCATACCTTTTATACCGACAAGCCATTCCACCTCATTGTTAGTTCTCCTGCCAATTCCTCAAGAAAAATCTTTCACTTTGTTTCCGTTGGAGTCTGTGAGGACTCCCACCGCACCTGCCAACCCAATATTTTTCTTTATAATCTTCAACAATGCTTCATCCTTGATTTCTTCAATTATAACTTAGTCTTATTTTTGGTGCACCTTTTTCTTTGTGACCTTTGAAGTAAATGGTTCAAATTTATTGTATGGAATTTTTTTTTGTGTCTGTTAAGTTTTCCTATTAGACTATTTTGGAGATCACGCTTTTACACCATGGAATCAAAATACAATAAAAATATAAAACTTAAAACTTTGTATACATTACTGTTGAATCTCTTCCAATTGCTCACACGTGTATAAGACATATAAACAAAACATTATAAAACATATAAATATGCCTAGATTACTCGTGAATACCTTTCAATTTAAACAAAAATATATGCCTACATTACTCGTGAATCTCTTCCAATTTGTCCTAATACAATAGAAGAAAATTTCCACCTATATATTAAAAAAACCTATCATGTCCATAAATGAAACATCATTACAAAATTGTTCATAATATTGACATTTTTAACAATTAAATGTCCCATTGAATATGTTCATTAAGCCTCACCATGCATAATTAACAAAAATGTTATGTACATTTAGGCTGAATGGAAACAAGCTCAAAAACTCCCAAGAATTCCAGGGCTTCAAAAATTGAATGTTGTGGAGTACATAACTTCCTTACAAGGTATGAAGGTAGAGGATTTGAGTGTCCACAAGTATCAATAAAGCTCAAAATTTGGTGGGCAATTTACCAAAGCACCCATATGTTTGAACCATCCCCCAAACACTACATATACAAAATTGAGAGTCCATGATACAACACACATAGTGGCTTTGGTTCCAATCATAATTAAAGACTCATCAAGTTTCACAACATTGGGTGGAAAATCATCATGGGATTGCTACACAAAAAACCTACTCTCTTTCATTTCATCACATCACTTTGCTTCCCCCCTGTTTTTTTTTTCCTTTTGACGTTCCTTTGCATCTTCTGGGCAATTGCTAGTTTTAAAACATACATACATACACACATATATATATGAAATTTTAATTTAACCACAATTTTATTTTTTACAAATAAGTGAACCAAAGATACTCAAATCTTATAATTTTATAAAATTCAACATGGTATGGCGTGTGCACATAGAAGATCATATTAATAATTGAAGTAAGAATTCTATGAATATAGAGAAGTAATGCTATGGCAACCCATGAGCTCCCCATTTTATTTTCAATTTCTTTTTCTGAGTTTGTGCATGGATTGGACTATCCCGTAGATAGCTCAGAGGATTCCATAAATAATTTATTTTTATGAAAAAACAATATTGAAGGGGATCACATAGTGTTTCTGCATGAGCTCGTAAAAAACCATCAAGTGATTTGACAATATTTTAAATGCAATAGACATTAACAAAAGCAAAGAATGGTCCTCTTTGTCTTGACGATGGTGGATGGTTTTTTGGTATCCTTGGTGGATTGAATGTGGTTACTGTTGTTGTTGTTGGGTTGGGAGAATTCTTGGTTTCTTGGACTATATAGGCTGTGAATAGCTTTATTGGACTATGTAGGCTGTGAATTGCTGGACTATGTTTTTTTTAAATTACATATACTTTCATAATAAAAAATATAGCTATTTTTCGAATGTGAAAAAAAAGTAGCTACGTCCATTATACAATTCTACCATAATTACACATAAATGTAAACGTTGGCATAGATTTTGCTGTAGGCTACTACATGTCAGGCCATGCCATACAAATCCAACCCAAGTAGGGGTTAGGTGTTGGCCCCTGGTTTACTATGCTACTCCTAATTAAAACATAAATGTCTCGAGAAATAACGATACCCACTAATTTACTAATGCTGGATAATGAAACGATACAGTGGCAACGTGCTTGCAATTTGTTAAAGCATGCCTCTCTAGCTTGTGCAGACCAGTGCCTGCATGATTCGACGGGGCTGATACGTTTCAAAATGTGATCAGGGACTCTGCAACTAGATTCTATGCTATATCAATGTATCAAAAAACGCAGCTGGAGGCTGAAAAGTTGGTTTCAACCATGAGTACACACAAGGAGGGGCGGTTCAAATGGAGTCATGGGAACCAACAAATTTCAATAACGGCCACTACTGTGGCTACCATAACTAGTTTTTCCCCATAGAAAACATTGAATATGCATACTAGACCGCTTGAGGTTAGCAACTACCATGCCTAGTTTATTTAACAGGTTTTTAAGAGTGTTGGAATAACCATTGTTTTGTCTTTAACAGGTGCTAGGCTGCTTATCACCAATTTTCTAATGCAAATGTAAAAGTATAGGCTGGCATGGATATGTTGCACGTGGAGTAGATCTTGAAGACCGTGGTAGGCCATGTCTATCACAAATTTGAGGGAAAACCCATTCAACTTCTGTTTTTTATTGATAGAAAGGTTCAACAGACGAGGCTCAAATATCTGGGAATTTCCAAATGGTCGTGTTGATATGATCACAAAGCATAATGTAGGACCTTTAAACCCTAGCATGCATATGGTGTAGAAGACCGTGGCACACTCTGTTACGTAAAAAATAAGAGCAGTGTATGAATATGGTCCATTTACACATAAATGTGTCAAATAGTGTCATCACAACGACAAAATTGGCTACGTAGAAAAGAAGAGTAGTGTATGAATATGGTCCATTTACATCATCATCTCAATTTGCATCTAGCAAACCAGGGAAGAGTAGATCATGCTAGTAAATTTCTTGAAACTAATAGTGATTATTTAGAAGCTTTGTTATTATTATTTTAGAGCTTGTAACATAGCTTCTAAGCCAGGTATCATCAGTTTTTTTTACTAATTCGTGTATTTATCTCTGCATTGTGGTGATGGATAACAAGAATTGAAGATCTATTGGAGATATGGACAAGGGACCTAGATTGTTTTCCAACATTGGGAAGAAGGATATAGGTAAGCACACACCATACCTATTGTACCTATTATTTGCATAGAATATTAAGTTTAGTGGGTAGGCATTAGGAGGTGGCATAGTCATATCAGAGGCATAATTAAAAGTAGATGTATGTTTCTATGTTCGTTACAACATAGACATAATTAAAATTATGTATGTTTCAATGTTAGTTACAACATAGACAATATATCAATGTAATGTTTCAGTATGACTACTAGCAACATACCTTGTCCCAGATGTAGATACAGATGAAATTCAGATGTATAAGAATAAATTTGGAGCAACATCATAATTATATCCAATAGAATGGAACCAACGCTAGCAATACCATATGCATATCTAGTAGAATGGAACAAGCACTGGAAATACACTTATTTTTAGTGTTCCTATAGGCAAGATAAAAAAGCACCCAAGAGGATACTACTCTGCAACACAACATGAGAGTAAGAGCAAGGCCAAGACACCCATGTATGTAGTACAATTATTGTTATTGTTCCTTGCATGCAAGATGGAAAGAGCACCCAGGTGGATAATTTGCAACATGGCACCAGAGCAAGGGAAAGGCGATTAGTCAAATTGCATGGAAACTTGAATAGGATGGTCGAGAGCACTAGCAGCGAAGTGATGATAAGATGATAAGGAGATGATAAGATGAAGCGATGATAAGGCAATGATAAGATGAAGCAATAATAAGCCGACGGTAAGATGAAGCAATAATAAGATTACAAGGCGACGATAAGATGATAGGGAAGTGGAGGAAAGGAAATTAATTAGGTGTAAGCCAATGAAATTAATTAGATGCAGGTGGTGCCAAAGCTATTTATAAATATGTCATTATTTAATGCTCATTCAATGCTCTTAGTAGGAACATAGACTTTTGTCGTAGGCTCAGCAATAAAACCCCCAAGTGATCAACCAATGGCATGACACGATTTAGATATATAGAGCTGCAACTAATTAATTGGATTTCATTTATGCATGGGTGTAAACATGTTTTTACACATGAAAATTCAAATAATCATTATTTTATTAATAATAAATTGTTTTCTTGAACAGACCTTGTTTTGTAGGATGAATGAGCTCCGCATTTCAAGCTGTGAAACCCCTGCCTAGCTTGCTAATGGAATCCAGTGACGATCCTGTCCCACCTGATCCGATCTGGTAGAGACAAAGCATTGGACCTAAGCTGATCCTTGATGGCCCCGCCAGGAGGGCGGCGACAGATCTCTCAACCTAATGTAAAGAAGATGAACTCCAGGGAACAATCCAACCCCTCATGTGACGCCGAAAAAGGTAAGGGCCCAGTATGTAGAAATATCACTTCCCTAACAGGCGCACCAAGTTAACTTAGATTAACAATGTTTCATAACCCATCTCATTCAACCATAGACAACGGAAAATGAAATTTCACTCATAAACACATCTGAACAGGAAGCACAGGAGAAGTACTACAAAAATACTGAGAACAGATAGAACATAACAACCATGCACATAAATATTTCCGACTCAGATATTATAGCCAAAATAGCCCAAGAAAAACCACGAAGGGAAAACCTATGAGAGAGAGGTCTTTAATTTTATTTCTTCAGCAAAATAAAAAAATTTGCAACAGCATAATTACAACTTATCTCAAAAGCAAAACCCAAAAATTCTGTATTGGAATTTGTTCCAAACCAGTAGTGTACGGACTCTACAAATTGACTGTACGAACCTCACAATTCGTGCCTAGAAATTATTTTTCTGCCTAAAAAATCGTGCTTATCTCAGACCTCGACTTTCGTGCCTATTTACGGAATTAATTTTTTGCACCTACCTCAAAATTTGTGCCTCTTCCTAGAAATGTGTGCCACTGTTTTTCTTCTCGAAAAATGTGCCCAGAATTTCTGTACTGTCTTGGAATCCATGTTGTACCTAGCTTCTATCTCAGACAGCCACTTTCTCTCTCTCAAGCTCCAATTGGAACTCTCTTTCCAACTCTCTTGGAATATCTCCACTTCTCCAACTCTCTTGGGATGTGCATCTCACCAAAAACTCTCTTCTTGGATGTCTAACAATGGTAGAGGGAATGCCTTTAAATTCAAATTCCATGTCTTTTGGTTTGCCTCTCAAGGGTAGATGAATGGTCATCTAATCCAAGGGCCCACATTGGCTTAGATCTATGGATGAGATTAAATGCTCATAATTCTCTCCATAAATTACTTTTATTCAACTACCACTTAAATAAATCAAAAGTCACTTTATAACAATAAAGTGAATTAATTGCACATCTCAAGCAATTAATACAAGGGTCATGTCCCCTTTTCCCTCATTAATTACTTAGGCATAAAATAACTAGGAGAACACTTCCTAGGTACTATTTCAGCACTCCCCCTTACCAAGGAAGATGTTCTCACTGACAACCAACTCATCTCTAAAGAAGATAACCTACTTCCCCACCAAAGCTGGTAAACTGCTCATGTGCTCCTCGCACAATGTCAAAGTATGCTCATGTGCTTCTCGCACAATATCGAAGATGCCCACCGTTTCTAAACTCTGCTCTAGAAAGGTCAAATCAAGTGTCCCTTCATGTTAGACATCATCAAATGAAGGACATCATCCTGAGCTACAAAGCTTCATGCTTCTGCTTCACGCGGGAAGACCTTCTGGCATATCCTTTGCCAAAACCTCTCTCCAGTCTCATACTATCAGTAGTAGAATCTCCCCCTGTCTCTGGAATCTATCTTGCATCCTGCATTGATGCCTCATGTCGTGACATCTCATCTCGCTCATCACTCAGTGACAAGTCATACCAACTGACCCTCTTTCTAGCACTGGAGGAAGTAGCCTCTCACTAAATCCTTTGAATAGAAGATGAACTACTCGGTACCACAACAATATCTGGAGCATCTTGCTCTCTCCTCTGAACTGCGGACTGACTACTCGGTGCCACATCAATCCTCAAAGCATCTCGCTCACATCTGTCTCAGACTCAGGATCTGTTATCCACCCAGATTCTCCAACTGTAGGCTGACCATGCACTACATACTCTCCATCTCTCTGATGACCTATAAGAATAGGTTCAACCGGATCCACTCCCGATACATAAATGAGGATGTGTTCACTCTTTAACAATATTGCATATCCTGCTCCCTCCAAGGCTGGAATTGAAAGTATGATGTCCTGTAGCCCTGGAATATAGCGTACTCCTATAATCTCCAGAATCTCTCCAAACTCAAGCTGGAACCATACTCGTCCCAAACCTCTGACTGCATGCACTGTCCTATATCTATCTTATACGAGCTGCTTTGGAATAGTCTCAAAAGTGAGGAAGGCATCTCGTCTCCCAGTCATGCGACTGCAATAGGATCTATCCAAAATCCACTTCCCAGTATCAACTGGTCTGCTACTGTCGCAACTCGAAATAGTAGTGACAAGAGAGAACTCTTTCTCGAACTGTGTAGCAAAACACTCAATCTATGTTGTAGCTGCAACTTGCTCCTCTTTATCCTGCTTTCCCTTCTTCTTCTTAGGACATTAGCATGCATAATGGCCAAAATAATTGCATGCATAGCACCTGACTCTGCTCAGGTCCCTCTTATGCTCATCCCTCTGCTGCTTAGCCCCTCCCGGGCCCTTCTTGGACTTCTTGCCTTTAGCTGATAAGGAAACGTTTTGCCCATCGGTATCCTGCTCAGTCTTCCCTTGAGACCGTTCTCGGATCTTCTCCTGAGTAAAATCATCCCATAGTCTTTCCCAAGAGGGAAAGTTCTCTCTTCCAACCACACACTTCACGAACACATCCCACTCCTTAGTGAAGCCTTTCAGGGCTATCCGCACTAGCTCGGGATTGAGAATCACCTCACCAACTGCACTTAGTTCATCTTTTACTTGTCTGATTCTAGTGAGGTAAGAGGCTACAATCTCACCTCACTCCATCTTTGTGCCATGAAGCTTATCCTTTAAAGCCATTTTATGATTTTCATTCTTGTTCTCATACAAAATTTTCAAACTATCCCACATCTCCTTGGAAATATGTTTCTCTGCCAGATGAGGAATGAGGTGATATCGAACAGCATCTAGAAGCAATCTCTGCGTTCTAGCCTCCTTCACCTCATGTATGTCAAGGGATATAGGATCAACAAAGGGAGGAACCACTGTGGTACTAACGAAAGTCCATAACTTGTTCTCCTTGAGAACCGCTGTCATCCGGGCTTTCCACTGCAAGTAGTTGGAAATCCCTTCCAACCGATCTTCATACCCGATGCAAGCCATCATTCAATGAGAATAAAAGTCCAATAAATATGCTAGGTGGACAAAGACTAAATCTCCCACAAGTCTGAAAATTATGAATGTCAATCTGCCCTTAAGAGGGCTCTAATACCATGTAGAAATATCACTTCTCTAACAAGCTGCCAAGTTAACTCAGATTAACAATGTTTAATAACCCATCTCATTCAACCATAGACAACTGAAAATGAAATTTCACTCATAAACACATCTGAACTGGAAGCACAAGAGAAGTACTACAAAAATACTTAGAACAGATAGAATATAACAGCCATGCACAAAAATATTTCAGACTCAAATATTTTAGCCAAAATGGCACACGCAAAACCCCGAAGGGAAAACCTGAGAGAGAGAGGTCTTTAATTTTATTTCTTCAGCAAAATAAAAAAATTTGCAACAGCATAATTACAACTTATCTCAACAACAAAACCCAAAACATTTTGTCTTGGAATTTGTGCCAAACCAACAGTGTACAGACCTCAAAATTCGTTCCCATAAATTAATTTTCTGCCTCGAAAATCATGCTTATCTCAGATTTCGATTTTCGTGCCACTATATGGATTGTACAGAACTGTACGGAATTGTACGGATTGTACAAACTTAATTTTTTGCACCTACCTCGAAATTTGTGCCTCTGCCTAGAAATGCATGCCACTATTTTTTTTCTCGAAAAATGTGCCCATAATTTATGTACTGTCTTGGAATCCATGCTGTACCTAGCTATTATCTCAGACAGCCACTTTCTCTCTCTCAAGCTCCAACTGGAACTTGCTTTCCAACTCTCTTGGAATATATCCACTTCTCCAAATCTCTTGGGATGTGCCTCTCACCAAAAACTCTCTTCTTGGATGTCTAACAATGGTAGAGGGAATTCCTTTAAATTCAAATTCCATGCCTTTTGGTTTTTCTCTCAAGGGTAGCTGAATGGTCATCTAATCCAAGGGCCCACATTGGCTTAGATCTTAGGATGAGATTAAATGCTCATAATTCTCTCCAAAAATTACTTTTATTCAACTACCACTTAAATAAATCAAAAGTCACTTTATAACAATAAAGTGAATTAATTGCTCATCTCGAGCAATTAATACAAGGGTCATGTCCCCCTTTTCCCTCATTAATTATTTAGGCATAAAATAACTAGGAGAACATTTCCAGCTAGGTACAATTTCAACACAGTAGGGTCAGATGCGCCCAAAAGTACGCAAAAGCCAGAAACTCTAAACAAGTCAACAGATCAGGAAACAACTGAAGGCCAGGATAAAAAAATACCAAGCACGTGCACTTGTAGAGTCCCTTTTTAAGAATTTGCACAAACTAGGAAAAATTGTATTTTTTGGCCAATTCGACCCTTAGACTAGTATGGACTCAACTGCTTCCAAATTGCTCCAAATGGTTCCGAATTGGGTCTGAATGAGTTTGGAAGGTATTCTGACATGTAAATGAGGCTGATGGATGCTTGGATACTCTTAAAACACTTCTGCAACATTCATTTATAATCAGGAAAAAATGATGAACTTTACTAGTCAAATCGGGGTTCGCAATCCCCAAGGTAGGAGACAAAGATGGCTTCCCAAACAATGTAAAAAAATCCCAAATTTCAAAATAGAGACATGGTACTGATAAAAGATATCAATGAGCTCCACAATTCATCATTAATAAGTTTCTATAAGCTTTTGCAACTCCCATAAATCAGATGTTTGTATACTAGCTTTGACATAGGGGGAAACGATAGTAAATCTTCACAAATTGTTATGAAACTTAAGAATATTGCTCCAAATGCTTGTCTAATGAATATGAAAATTCTTCAGCATATTAATGGCACTCCATACAACATTAATATATTAGATATTGACTGAACCATTCGAATTTGATAGCACTTCAAGTGCAAATAACAAGGTATTGGGGAAATGACACCATTTATTCATAGTTTAGCATTTGTACATGAAATATCTTGGAATTTCGATCTGAAAGTCTTCTAAGCAATAAATACAGAGTATATATATATCATATTACAAATATATGGGGCCTCAATAGCTATCTGAAAGAGATCATCACCTCACCAAGTGCGCCTCTCCTCAAGGAGCAAGAATATGCCAAGAAATGAGAGAATGGTTGTAGAAGAAATCTGAAAGAAATGTGACCATGAGCTTCCCTGTAGATTCAAACTGTAACAAAAGACTCCATTATAGCTCCAAATGAAAGTTCTGAATGGCCTCTCCAATTTCCAATTAGGATGGGAATCTTTCACCCTCGAAATTGGTGCTAAGGCAAGTAGAATAACACTCTACTAGCTCTCCTCTCCAAATGCAAAATATCAAATGATCAAAAGATGGTCTTATTCTTTGTTCTTGACTTTTATAAACTTCCTAAGACTTCCCTAACTCGAATTCCATCCATGATCTTCATGTCAACTCAATTTGGGAAGAGATTCCCAAGTATGCCACTTGTCCCTCCAAATCTAGCCTCCTCCTTCACTCAATTCGAGTAGGTGTCTCTTTGGCTGCCCTAACTCCCTTGTGCGCCTTCTTGGAGGCTATTTTTAGCAATGACATGTCATGTATGTCAGATGTCAGCCATCACGTCTGATTTTGTCATAAGTGTCATAGGCATCTTCATCATTGGTGCAATAGAAGCTAGGGAATCTAGACCAAGTGTCCCACTAGCTCTAAAATGCCTCTTCCTCTTCCATGGGAGTTACTCTTCCTCTACATTTCGACCTCATTAAGTCATGCCATATATTATTACCTTCCAACTCCCCCAAGGATAGTGGAATCCACCTTGGATTCGAATGGGTGAGAGTGGAATGCCATGTGGCATGGGAAATCTAACTTTGTGTGGGTCCCACACCATCCATGTGTCTCCATGACCAAGTGCCATATTATTTTCTCATCATAAATACTTATTTATCCCCTCTTAATATATTTATGTCAAGCTAAAGTCCATTTGGGGTTTATTAGTCTCCTTATTCCAAATTTAATGTCTCCACCCAACCTAGGAAACTAGTAGATTGGTGGAGTTTTCTCCTTTTGGAATTTATTTGAATGGGGAAATTACAGTCCTCCCCACCCAAGATTTATTTCTCTCAAGAAATTATAAATTAGGATGCTTCAAAAATTTTTCTTCCTCTCGTGTGGCATCCTCACTTGGAAAATATTTCCATTGTCCCAAATACTCCCTTATGGTCCCGCTCCTTAATTTTCTTTCTCTTGTCTTCAAAATTTTTTCTGGGATAAGTGTGAGTTGTCCTTCATCATCTAATGGAGGGAGAGTTTCTGAAACATATATTTTCTGACCAATAGCCTTCTTAAGGCATGAAACATGGAATACATTGTGAATTTTTCTCCCTTCCGGAAGCTCCAACTCATAAGCAACCTCCCCAACTTTTCAAGCTATCTTGTAGGGACCATAGTATCTTAGTTTGAGATTTTCTGACCCTTCCACCTTAAATGATGTTTTTTTATATGGATGTAGCCTCAAATATACCAAATCATTCACTTGAAAATTTCTTTCCACTCTATGTTGATCTACATACTGTTTCTGCTGATTTTGGGCAACCTGCAAATTGTCTTTTAGGAGTTTCAAAATCTCTTGACTTTCCTGCACTCAATCTTTAGCCTTTGGGGATCTACTATCACCAAAGATGTGCTCAACAAATGTAAGTGCTTCATAACCATATAGTGCTTTAAAAGGAGACATGCCAATGGACATATGGAAAGTAGTGTTGTAGCGAAACTCACCCAAATGTAACCATTTCACCCATGTTTTCTGTTGCTCACCAACATAGCTCCTCAAGTACCCTTCCAACCATTGATTCAATCTCTCAGTTTGGCCATCATTTTGAGGATGATAGCTTGTGCTTGGTGTTGGATTTTGTACAACTTCGGAAGATATTATTCATTATATTTTATTGTACCTTCATTGTACTTGTTTGTAGCTCCTAAGGGAGATGAACTTTATGTAATCAATTATGTAAACACATGAAAGAATCAATGTAATAATTTGGGTGCAAAAGAAACAAATAAAAATATTAAATTTAAATTATTTATTGCCCCCAAGTGAAGTCGGCCCAGTTAGGGAATCTTCCAGTTTTGCACTTGTATAAATAGGAGGCTAGTGCACCTCATTATCTCATTCACTCACTTAGCAAGTGCGCATCACTTGGAGGAGGCTGATTTTGCATCACTTGAAGGATGAAGATTATTTGGGGCATCTACTTGTGAAAGATACTTTCACATTCTTTCTCTTTCTTTATTTGTACTGTAATCTCGGAATTATCATCTCTCTGCGAAGGTTGCTGGGTTTTTCTCCCATTTGGGTTTCCCAGGTCAAACTCTGTGTTGTTGCTTTGTGCTTTGTCTTGCTTCTTGTGATCTTGGTGATGCATTTATGTTTTATGCTATGAACGTATGAAATTTAACATAGTATTAGATCCATTCTAGAAGAAGCCATTGCCGAAGCATTGTCAAAACCTTGCCGGAACTAGGGTTTCATCTTGTGAAGTCTCCAACCATTATTTTGGAGAAAAGAAGCTATAGGAATTTCGTTTTTGTCAAGGTGCGTCTATTGGTGAAAAAAAAATTCAATTCTGAGAACTTTCAATTTTTGACCTAACTCTGTGGCTGCAACAGAATTAGGGTTTCAGTTTTAACACATCTCTCTCCACAGATTTGGACCAGCCCACCCTCTATTCAACTCTCCTTGGCAAGGCGAATTTATCTGTGGGTTTAGTTTTTCAAATTATTAACATTCATTTTTGACCTAGCTCCTGCTAGGGTTTCTGAACCAGATCTGCAATCAATATGATTGGGATGAAGGTTGAAGATCGTTTGGAAGGAGCCTCAAACTTCATCTACTGGAAGTCTAGGGTTCTTCTACTCCTAGAAGAAAATGATCTCTTGCTATATGTAAATGAGAAGGTTCCTGAACCAGAAGCCAAAGAAGATAAATCCCGATGGAGGAAGAATGATGCTAAAGCATGAAGGATTCTTGTGGATTCAGTGAGAGACCATTTGGTTCCTCAAATATCAGGAAAGAAGAATGCTAGGAAAATGTTCAAGACCATTATGAAGCTGTTTGAACACACTATCCTAAATGTATCCATGACTTTGAGAAACCAACTCTCAAATATGAAGATAGCAAATTCGGAATCCATTGCCTCATACTTCATGAGGATCACAGAACTCCGAGACAAGCTCAGCACCAGTGGAGATCCTATTAGCTATAAGGAGCTTGTCCTACACACTTTAAATGGTATTCCAACATCATGGGAGTCCTTTATCCAAAGGATAAGTGGTAGATCCAAACTACCAAAGTTTGACAAGCTTTGGGAAGATTGCTCTCAGGAGGAGACCAGGATTGCAGCATGTCAAAGACTCCATGGCTCTCAACCTGAAGAGACTCAAGCATTTGTTTTCCATTCCAAGAAAGGTAAGGGAAAAGGAAAGAAGTTCCATAAACACCAGCACCAAGAAAGGAGATCAAGTCCTTGCCAAGAACAAAAGAAGAAGAAGGATGTATCTCAAGTTCAATGCTATAGGTGCAGAAAGTATGGACATTACGCCAATAGCTGTCGAAGTCAAATCAAAAGGAAGCATGAAGCATCCACTACTGATGTAGAAGAAGATCATCATCAAAAGAAGCAAAAGAATGAAGACCACACAGAATTTCTATTCATATTAGCACTATCAGGTACTATTCCTACCACTAGTGACACTTGGCTCATAGATAGTGGTGCATCTAGACACATGACAAGTTATAGAGAGAATATTTCAAAATTAATTGAGAAAGATTCACATCTCCATGTTGTACTTGGAGATGATGAAAATTACACTGTGAAGGGGTCTGGAGCCACCACCCTTCAATTGGAATCAAATGATACATTACGCCTAAGTGATGTACTCTATGTACCTGGTATGAAAAGAAATCTTGTCTCCATCTTAGCATTGGAGGACAAGGGATATAAAGTAGCTTTCTTAGAATGGAAAGTCCTTGCTTGGCACAAGAACTCAAGCATGAGCATAGCCAAAGTTATTGGCATAAGAGAAGAGATCTTGTATAGACTAAACACTTCTCCAGTCCAAGCCCTAATACATGATGCTGCAAGTATGGGCCAGTTATGGCATAGAAGGTTATCTCATCTGAACTATCGAGCTCTCCCAGTTCTGAAGAATATTGTGACAGGTTTTCCAGGACTCCAGGTAGACCATGATGGAACTTGTAGAGGATTTGCACTAGGCAAGAATGCCAAGAAGTCCTTTCCAGACAGTGAGAGTAGATCCAAAGGGATTTTGGATCTAGTACACTCTGACTTGTGCGGGCCCATTACAGTTGTGTCATTAGGTGGTTATCATTACTATATCACCTTTATTGATGATTACTCACGGAAGACTTGGATTTACTTTCTCAAGTCAAAAGAATCTGAGGAAGTGCTCAGCAAGTTCAAATAGTTTAAAGCACAAGTTGAGAATCTGTCAGGAAAGAGGATCAAGATTTTGAGATCCGATAATGGTGGAGAATATACCTCTACAGAATTCAATGATTTCTACAAGGAAGCAAGAATTAAGAGGGAGCTCACAGTTCCCTACAACCCTCAACAAAATGGGGTTGTAGAAAGAAAGAATCGTACAATTGTGGAGGCATCCAAAGCTATGATACATGACCAGAGTCTTCAAATGTTCTTGTGGACAGAAGCATCCAGAACCACTGTATATGTACATAATAGATGTCTACATAAGATATTGAAGAACATGACTCCGGAAGAAGTGTTCATAGGTGTGAAACCAGAAGTGGGCCATCTTCGGATCTTTGGCTGTCCAGTCTACATACATGTGCCCAAAGAGAAAATATCAAAGTTAGAACATTCAGGAAAGAAGGGAACCTTTGTGGGATACAGTGAGTCTTCAAAGGCTTACCGAATTTACATTCTAGGATCCAGACAGATTGAAGTCAGTAGGGATGTGACCTTTGAAGAAGAAATGGCTGTCAGGAAAGGCAGAGGATCAGATATGGAGATCGATGATGAAGAAATGCTAGAACCTAAGGAGATGAGATCATCTCCCCCTCCAGTTCAGAGGGAGACAACATAAAAGGATGAACCTATTGATCCCATAGATCCAGTTGATATCCCTAGAGATGTTGCAGGTCGAAAAAGACCGAGATGGGCACAACAGACACTGCAGGATGCAGAGGGGCATGAAGCTCCACAAGGTGCTTCAGGGAAAGAAAAATACCTCATAGGTTCTCTAGCTATGTGGCACTGATGAGAAACATTATTGATTCAGAACCTACCACTTACGAAGAAGCATCCAAACATCAAGTTTGGAAGGATGCCATGATGGAAGAATATCAATCCATCATGAAGAATGATGTGTGGGAGGTTGTGCCAAGACCTGAGGAGAAGTCAGTAGTGACTTCTAAATGGCCATACAAGGTCAAGCATGAAGCAGATGGCAGTGCTGAGAAATACAAGGCCAGATTTGTAGCCAGAGGATTCTCTTAGAAAGAGGGAGTTGATTACAATGAGACATTTTCTCCCATGGCCCGATACACTTCCATTAGATCCATTATTGCAATTGCTTCAGCTATGGGATGGAAGTTGCATTAGATGGATGTGAAGACAACCTTTCTCAATGGTGTTATTGAGGAAGAAGTTTACATCGAAAAACCAGATGGGTTTATTGTCGAAGGAAAGGAGTCTCATGTACGCAAATTGAAAAAGGCATTGTATGGACTCAAGCAAGCACCTCGTGCTTGGTATGGACGGATTCCTGGTGAGCTTGGGATTTTCCAAGAGTGATGTAGACCCCAACCTTTACTACAAGGTTGTAGATGATGAGCCACTGATTTTGGTATGATATGTTGATGACTTGTTTCTCACAGGAAAATAGAAACTCATTGTATGGTGTAAGAATAATCTCGCCTCTGAGTTTGAAATGAAAGATCTTGGATTGATGCATTACTTCTTGGGATTAGAAGTATGGCAGAGGTAGAAAGAGATTTTCCTAGGACAAGGAAAATACACCATTGACATATTGAAGAGATTAGGGATGTTGGACTGCAAGTCCATGGCTACTCCGATGGATGCAAATTGGAAGAAGTTGAGAGATTCTACTTCAGATTCTAATTTGTTTGATCCCACCATTTATCGCCAGTTGATTGGGTCATTGATGTATCTCACCAACACTAGACCAGATATATGTTTTGCTGTGAATTCCCTCAGTCAGTTCATGTGCAAACCGAGGTAGATTCATTGGATTGCTGCAAAACATGTGCTCAGATACTTACGTGGCACTGTGGGATATGGATTGAAGTATGCTTTAGATGGTGACCTAATATTGCAGGGGTTTACAGACTCAGATTGGGCCGGATGTGTTGTAGATCAGAAGAGCACTTCTGGATGTTGCTTTAGTTTGGGTTCTGCAGTTATTTCCTGGTGCAGCATGAAGTAGAACTCAATAGCACTCAGTATTGTAGAGGTCGAGTACATGGCTGCTAGCACAACAGCTCAAGAAGTAGTTTGGCTTCATAAACTCCTGACAGGATTGTTCGTCCAGATTCTAGAGCCGACTGTGATTCACTATGATAACCAAAGCTGTGTGCAGATGTTAGTGAATCCTGTATTTCACGACAGGTCGAAGCATATCGAGATTCGATATCACTTCATTCATGACATGGTGCAGAAAGGTGCGATTGAGTTACAGTACGTGCCGACAGATGACCAGACTATAGATGTTCTCACCAAGGCTCTTCCCACAGTGAAGTTTGAATACTTTCATAGAAGACTTGGAGTCGAAGAGAACGTATCCCTCCTTGAGAGGGAAATATGACATTGAGATGCTTTCCCTGCTTTTCCTAGGTGCCTCTGCAGTCCAGTTACTCAGCTAGATATGGGATAAATCCCATAGGAAGATGAGTAGGATAGTCGGTAGTTGGCTCACCTAGGTACCTTCTGCAGTCCAGTTACTCAGCCATATATGGGAGAAATCTGATAGGCATATGAGTAGGACAGTCAACAGTTGGTCAGGTTCACACTGGTGCCTCTGCAGTCCGTTTACTCAGCCAGATATGGGAGAAATCCCATAGGAAGATGAGTAGGATAGTCAGCAGTTGGCCGTGTGGTTGCACAAGTGCCTCTGCAGTCCAGGTACTTATCCAGATATCGAAGAAATTCCATAGGCAGAAGAGTTGGATAGTCAGTAGATGGCCATGCCCTTTTGCTCGTCTGAGATCTCAGCCAGGTATGGGAGGACCCCATTGGCAGATGATATAGACATGTAGAAAATTGTATAGCATATATGGTACAGCTGATAATCTCAGATATCCAGGATTGAGTGATACTCCTGGACTCACCGAAGGACTGGTGAAGATGATGCACAGAGATTGTGTGGACAACCTTCAGTATGCATAGAGATGATGGAGACAGTGTAGAGTACAAGATGAAACCCAGATGATCGTGATGCAGATGAAGACCGAAGAATACCTTCCTCGTTGAGAGGGAGTGTTGGATTTTGTACAACTTCGGAAGATATTATTCATTATATTTTATTGTACCTTCATTGTACTTGTTTGTACCTCCCAAGGGAGATGAACTTTATGTAATCAATTATGTAAACACATGAAAGAATCAATGTAAGACTTGGGGTGCAAAAGAAACAAATAAAAATATTAAATTTAAATTATTTATTGCCCCCAGGTGAAGTCGGCCCAGTTAGGGAATTTTCCAGTTTTGCACTTGTATAAATAGGAGGCTAGTGCACCTCATTATCTCATTCACTCACTTAGCAAGTGCGCATCACTTGGAGGAGGCTGATTTCGCATCACTTGAAGGAGGAATATTATTTGGGGCATCTACTTGTGAAAGATACTTTCACATTCTTTCTCTTTCTTTATTTGTACTCTGATCTCAGAATTATCATCTCTCAGCGAAGGTTGCTGGGTTTTTCTCCCATTTGGGTTTCCCAGGTCAAACTATGTGTTGTTGCTTTGTGCTTTGTCTTGCTTCTAGTGCTCTTGGTTATGCATTTATGTTTTATGCTATGAATGTATGAAATTTAACACTTGGAGTCAATTGGGTGCCAACCAACTTGAAAATTTCTTGCCAAAAGGCAGTCATAAATCTGCTATCTCTATCACTCACAATGTTCTTGGGAAGTCCATCTAATCTGAAAATTTCTCTAAAGAATAGATCAACCACTTGTGTAGAAGTAAAAGATGATGTAACAACAAATAAATGAGCAAATTTAGTGAGTCTATCCACCACAACATAAATGCAATCCTTACCCAAAGCCTTGGGAAAACCTATGATGAAATCCATGGAGACACTTTCCCATTTTTGTTGTGGAATGGGAAATGGTTGCAATAGACCATCAGGATGTGTATGTTCAGATTTGTTTTGCTGAAATGACTTGCATTCATTCCCATATTTTAGAACATCCTCTTTTAGCCCTTTCCAAAAGATTCTTTCCTTTAGTTTCCTATATGTCTTGAAAAAACCAGGATGGCCTGCTAAAGGAGAGTCATGAGATTCCTTCAAAATATGGTGTTTGAGATTTGAACCATGAACCAAGTATATTCTATCCTTGTAGTATATGATACCATCCAAAACCTTGTACCTATCATCACCTTTGATCCCATCTAACACACCACAAGCAAAAACTATCTTTGGCATATTCAACTATTAGCATGTTTTTCCAATCTTTTGAAATGTTCATAAGAGAAAGTGATGGTCTTCTAGATAATGCATCTTCTACAACATAATTCTTTCCCTTAACATATTCAATGTAAAAATCAAAATCTTGGACTTTTCTTACCCACTTTTGTTGCCTTTCATTGAGGTCCTTTTGTGTGAGAAAATGCTTCAAACTGTTATGGTCAGTTTTGACCACAAACTTGTTCCCCACCAAGTATTGTCTAAACTTGGCCAATGCATGCATTATGGATAACATTTATTTGTCATAAATGGAATAGATATTCTCATGTGGCTTAATATTTCTGCTCTCAAATGCTATGGGTTGTTGATTTTGTTTTAGGACAACCCCTATCCCTTCTCCCGATGCATCACATTCCAAGACAAATGGTTTAGTAAAATCAGGTAATGCAAGTATTGGACAACTACTCATTACCTCTTTCATTTTTTGGAAATCCTTTTCAGCCTCTTCATCCCACTTGAATGCATCCTGCTTGGTCAAATCAGTAAGTGAAGCAGTTAATTTAGAGAACCCTTTCACAAATTTTCTGTAGTAAGTGCATATTCCAATGAAACCTCTCAATGCTGTGATGTTTTTGGGTGATGGACATTCAAGAATAGCTCTTATTTTTTCCAAGTGTACCTTCACTCCATCTTTCCCAATGATGTTCCCAATATATAAAACTTATTTCAGCCCAAATTCACACTTAGACAACTTAGCAAACAAAGATTGTTCATCGCAAAATTTTCAAGACAACTTCTAGATGGTGCAAGTGTTCCTCCCATGTTTTGTTGTAAATTAGAATGTCATCAAAGAAAACTAAACAAACTTACGGAGTTGTTTGCTGAATATTTGATTCATGCATGATTGAAATGTGGCTGGAGAATTGATCAAAACAAAAGGCATGACAAGAAACTCAAAATGGCCATAGTGACATCTGAAAGTTGTTTTATGCACATCCTCTTCCTTCATTCGAATTTGATGGTAACCAGATCTAAGATCAATTTTTGAGAAGAATTTTTCTCTATGTATCTCATCCATGAGCTCATCTATTCTTGGGATGGGATATCTATTTTTAATTGTCTTTTTATTGAGGGCTCTAAAATCAATGCACATTCTCAAGGTCCCATCCTTCTTCTTCACCAAAACCACTGAAGAAGCATAGGGACTAGAGCTTGGTCTAATGAGTCCCAACTCCAAGAGTTCTTCAATAGCCTTTTCAATCTCCTCTCTGAACTTTTTGGTATGTCTATATGGTGGGATTTGTATAGGTGAAGTTCCCACCTCCAAAACAATGTTGTGCTCAACTCCTCTATCAGGTGGCCTTCCAGGAGGGAGGTCTCCAAAAACCTTTTCATATTTGTGTAGTAGCTTCCTTATCTCCTTGGGATGTTCTGAAATATTTATTTTTGGTTTGGGTTAAGTGATTTAACATTCAACATCCCACTCAATATCTCCATGCCTCAGTATGGACCTCATATTGTGGGAAGTCACTACTTGATTCGGATAGGTGTGCTGGCCTCTCACAACCCTTTGTTTTCCTTCTGAATCTTTGAATCTCATTTCAGGAATTTGATAGTTCACTGTATGATCCCCTATAGAATACAACCATTTCACTCCCAATACCACATTAGTATCAGCAACATCAACCACATAAAAGCTATAAAAAAAGTGTAATTACCTATATGGTGATTTCTAGCTTTGGAATCCATGTTTTGCACTCCATAGTGTTGAGACTTGTAATGATGACTGTGAATCCATCAAATGGTTCAGTAGGTAGCTTCCTCCTATCCACCATGTTTGCATCAATGAATTTATGTGTGGCTCCTCCATATACCAATACCTAGACCCTTTTTCCTTGTATCACTCCCTTGCATCGAATAGTGTGAAAGCGAGGCACTGCTGAAAGTATTGCCATCCTTCCTTTGTCAAGTGAAGGATGATTTTCTTCTTGTTTCCCTTCTTCCACTGTATGATATTCCTCTTCTTGGTATGAAATATTTCCTTCTTCTTCCATACCCCCTTCATACTCATCATTATCAGAAAATACTTCAATGTATTGTGCTTTCCCCTTAGCACATTTATGCCCTGGTACCCATGGTTGGAAGCATGTGTAACACAATTTATTTCTTCTGAGTTCTTCCTTATTTAGTCTCTCTTTCTTATTCTTTTCAAATGCATCTCTTTTCCAAGGATTCTTTTCAAATTTGGATTTGGAAGGGAAGTTAGGCTTGGGAGGAAACCTTGTCCTAGGTAGCACATTTTGTAGATCTCTTGTCAAGTTCATGGCATCCTTCAATGAATTAGGTTTGTGGGCCTTAAATAAACCTTTTACGGGTTCATCCAATCCCTCAGTAAAGAGCAACACTAACCTTACCATAGATATATCAGCCACCTTAACTGATAATTTTTGGAATTCCAACATATACTCAGCAGGGGTTCCAACTTGCTTCAATTGGGCTAGTTCTTTGAAAGGCAATTCCAAGTCTTTTTGCTCAAATATTTCTAATACCTTGTCAAAAAATTCTCCATATGTGGTAACCTGGTCATGTCCCAAGGTTTTCATACCATGGAACCACCAATCATTGGCTTCTCCTTCGAGATGCAAAATAGCCATTTTTAAAGCATCCTCTTCCACCATTGGATTCAGCTGAAAATACACATCTAGTTTTTGTACCCAAGTATTTGCAGAACTTTGAGATGAGCCATAAAAAGTGGGAAGGGGCATTTTTCCAATGGCATAATTCAATTCTTTGTTCTGATATAGAGTCCTATTACCATCCCTCATTTTGGGTTTGCTTGCAACATTAAAGTATTGCTCAAAGGGTAGATTCCTTCTACAATCTTCACTCAACTTTTCCCATTCTTTCACAACTTCTTGCATATCAAATTCGAGGTTAGGTTCTTCTTTGGATTCAATAAATTTAGGTGTAGGAGGACTTAATGAACTCTGAAATTCATTAGGTCTATTATGAGGTCCTGTCCTTGAGAAAATGTTTTCACCCATTGCCTTCTTTTCCTCAAAAGAAGAACTACTACTGCCTCCTATTGCTCCTTTGTTTCCAAGCTGACTAGCGAACAATTCGAACCCTTTCATGATCTATTTTTTCATGTCTTCAAAGAATGGTTTCATGAATTTATTAAATTCCTCTTTATCCTCTGAGGTTCCCTTCTCATCCCTGGCCATAGTTTCAATAGAATACACCTCTTCTCCTTCTTCTTCCTCTTCAACAAAAACACTTTCAGTTTCAGTTTGTAAGGGTGGGGGATGATTTCTTTGGCTTCTTGTATTCATAAATGGTCATCCACATCAGATTCAAGGACCATGCTCTGATACCACTTGTAGTGTCCCTTTTTAAGAATTTGCACAAACTAGGAAAATTGTAATTTTTGGCCAATTCGACCCTTAGACTAGTATGGACTAAATTGCTTCCAAATTACTCCAAATGGTTCTGAATGAGTTTGGAAGGTATTTAGACATGTAAATGAGGCATATGGATGCTTGGAAACTCTTAAAACACTTCTACAACATTCATTTATAATCAGGGAAAAATAATGAACTTTACTAGTCAAATCGAGGTTCACAATCCTCAAGGGTAGGAGACAAAGATGGCTTCCCAAACACTGTAAAACCTTCCCAAATTTCAGAACAGAGACATGGTACTAATAAAGGACTTCAATGGGCTCCCCAATTCATCACTAATAATTTTCTATAATCTTCTGCAACTCCCATAAATCAAATGTTTGTATACTAGCTTTGACATATGGGGAAATGATAGTAAATCTTCACAAATTGTTATGAAACTTAAGAATATTGCTCCAAATGCTTGTCTAATTAATATGAAACTTCTTCAGCATATTAATGGAACTCCACACAACATTAATATATCATATATTGACTGAACCATTCGAATTCGATACCACTTCAAGTGCAAATAACAAGGTATTGGGGAAATGACACCATTTATTCATAGTTTAGCATTTGTACATGAAATATCTTGGAATTTCGATCTGAAAGTATTATGAATAGTAAATACAGAGTATATATATCATATTACAAATATATTGGGCCTCAAGAGCTATCTCAAAGATATCATCACCTCACCAAGTGTGCCTCTCCTCAAGGAGCAAGAATATGCCAAGAAATGAGAGAATGGTTGTAGAAGCAAGCTGAAAGAAATGTGACCACGAGATTCCCTGTAGCTTCAACCTGTAACAAAATACTCCATTTTAGCTCCAAATGAAAGGTTTGAATGGCCTCTCCAATTTTCAATTAGGATGGGAATCTTTCACCCTCGAAATTGGTGCTAAGGCAAGTAGAATAACACTCTACTAGCTCTCCTCTCCAAATGCAAAATATCAAATGATAAAAATATGGTCTTATTCTTTGTTCATGACTTTTATAAACTTCCTAATGCTTCCCTAACTCGAATTCCATCCATGAGCTTCGTTCCAATTCAATTTGGGAAGAGATTCCCAAGTATGCCACTTGTCCCTCCAAATCTAGCCTCCTCCTTCACTCAATTCGAGTAGGTGTCTCTTTGGCTGCCCTAACTCCCTTGTGTGCCTTCTTGGAGGCTTTTTTTAGCCCTGACATGTCATGTATGTCAGGTGTCAGCCATCAGGTCTGATTTTGTCATAAGTGTCATAGGCATTTTCATCATTGGTGTCATAGAAGCTAGGGAATCTAGCCCAAGTGTCCCACTAGCTCCAAAATGCCTCTTCCTCTTCCATGGCAGTTACTCTTCCTATACAATTCGACCTCATTGAGTCATGCCAAGTATTATTCCCTTCCAAATCCCCGAAGGATAGTGGACTCCACCTTGGATTCGAATGGGTGAGAGTGGAATGCCATGTGGCATGGGAAATCTAGCTTTGTGTGGGTCCCACACCATCCACGTGTCTCCATGACCAAGTGCCCTCTTATTTTCTCATCATAAATTTTTATTTATCGCCTCTTAATATATTTATGTCAAGCTAAATTCCATTTGGGGTTTATTAGTCTCCTTATTCCAAATTTAATGTCTCCACCCAACTTAGGAAACTAGTAGATTGGTGGAATTTTCTCCTTTTGGAATTTATTTGAATGGGGACATTACAATGCATTCCAAAAGAAGCCACAATACCAAGGTATGTTATAACATCTCCAAAAGTATTGAATATATTCAATGCATGCATGATCACGCGATCATATGTAAGTTAATGGGGTTATGGCCATCTGAATGTGCCCTCACTGTATGGATCAAACACAAGTGGAACCCTAAAGGCCACTATGACCTCAAGCTTGGATCCAAAGGTTTATTTAATGTTATCTTCAATCATCATGATGATTATATTACATCCTTTGAAGGTGGACCATATTTTTTCAATACGGTGAGTCTGTATATGAGACCCCGGAAAGAAAATTCCAGTCCGGAGAAAGAAGATTTTAAAGAATCCCCTGTCTGGATTAGACTTTTCTCCCTTCCGTAGGAATATTGGGATATTATCACCCTAGAAGGTATAGTCAACACACTGAGAATATTTGTCAAAATATCAGAAGAAACCTTAAATGGCAGATATACTTCCTTTTCCAGAATATGTGTATACATGAATATCTCTCAACCCCTTCCAGAGGCTATTTGTCTTGATTACCAAGATACAAAGTGGACCCAAATTATCCACTATGAGCACATACCCTTCCGCTGCAAAAAATTCCATGAGCATGGACATCTCTTTAGAGAATTCCCTCTGAACAAAGCTGCTTCAAACCAGGACCCTTCTAAAAACAAAGATCAGGATGGCTTCACCAAGTGGCTAGTAGAATAAGAAACAATAAAAATCCAGCACCCCCTCCCACTGAAAAAGAAACCAGAATTGAGAATCAATTTGAAACCCTAGCCACTGCCCCAGAGGAAATGGTTACTTCCATCCCTGAGGTAGCTAACAATCCTACTCCACCCAACAATACAGAAGCAAGTATCTCAAATGAAGACAAGCAATATTATCAACAAGACGTGGATGACTCAGAACTCAGAGATCTAGATTTGTAGAAAATCAAGGAAGCCTACAAACATAAAATCCCTATCTTTGAACCTCAACTTGAACTATTTAAAAAAGTTGCTATCAAAGCCAGAACAAACCCAAACAAGAGTCCAAAAGGAACTACCAAAGACCCAGGGTTAGGGATTAAAACTAGTGGCAATAAATATCCCAAAAGACAACATCAAGATGACAAAAAGAAAGGACGAAGAACCAATAGACAACAACTAGATGAGGTAGGAAACCTGATGCTAGAATTCGACCAGTACAATAAGCTAACTGAGTTCTTTTCTACCCTCTCTTATCCTCGGAAATGAAGATCATCTCCTGGAACATTAAAGGGCTAAACGACCCCTCCAAGCAACGAATCCTTAAAAATAAGATTGTAGTGGAAAAGACGACTATAATTATGCTTCAAGAAACTAAGTGTTCTACCCAAACCATGGAAAAATTTGGAAAAATTCCACCACTATGGTTGTAGATTCCATGGGAGCCTCAAGAGGCCTAGCGATTCTGCGGAATCCTAATGATATTGGTTTAGACAATTTTCAATCCACCCCCAGAACTCTGTCTGCCACTTATCATCTTATTGGCACCAACAAAAGATGTCTAGTTACGAACATCTATGGTCCACAATCACGAACCACAAGATCAATCTTCTCACCCACCTCCAATGGCTTTGTGACTCTCATAGGAATGAACACTGGATTCTATGGGGAGATTTCAACATGATCACCAACCTGCAGGAAAAAAAAGTGGGAGTCAGAAGATTGGATAAGGACAGTGAAGTCTTCAAAACTTTTATTGAAACTAATAGAATGATAGACTTGGATACAACCAATGGCATCCATACCTGGAGCAATCGCAGAAGAAAACATCACCAAATTGCCTCCAGATTGGACCGCTTTCTCTTGTCTACTGATCTGTACACTCAAGGAGATAATTGGACTACTACCATCCTTCATGGTAACAGTTCTAATCACTAGCATATCTACCTCCAAAGTACTGGTCACAGAGCTTCCAATAATAGAACTTTCCTCTTGGAATTTGTTGGATTACACATCCTGACTTCAAATCTAACATCAAAGGATGGTGGAATGAAGAAGCTATTCATAATGGTTCTCTAATGTATAAATTTCAGCAAAAAATTAAAAATCGAAAACAGAGAATCAAAGACTAAAAAAACAACCTTTGGAAAAATATTTGAAGAAAAAAGTAAAATTGAGGAAAGAATGACTCAGCTCCAACAAAACATCATTTTATCTAGGCGCTTTGACACTATGGCTCAGGAAGAAACCCTCCTCAACTATCAACTGAATGAAAGGCTCAAGCAAGAAGAGATTATCTAGAAGCAAAAATCAAGAGTAACCTGGTTAAAAGAGGGGGAAAGAAATACCAAATTATTCCACAACTCCATGCTTCAATGCCGACAACACAACAAAATCACTATGCTCAAAGATATCAATGGAAGAACTATTTTTGACCATGAGGAAATTAATTCTGAACTCAATTCCTTCTTCAAAAATATCCTCTTCGAGCTGTAGATTGAAAGAAGGCAGACAATTGAGGAAATTACCCTTAACATCCCTTGCCTCCTCACAAGAGATCAGAATGAATGACTGATGAGGCCAATCAACATGTAATAAGTGGAAACTGCGATGAAGAACATGAAAACTGGGAAATCCCCCAGACTTGATGGCTTCACTACAGATTTCTTCCATGAGTGATGTTATATTATCAAATAAGAAGTTCTTGAGATTGTGGAAGACTCTCGTCAAACCAAGAGCATCCTTTCTGCCTTTAATGCCACCTTCCTTACTCTCATCCCCAAAGGGATTAATCCACAAGGGATTCACATTGTTGACCAAATCTTATCACATTCATTCATAAAGGGGGGATTTTAAATTGTGAAAAATAAGGTCAATATATTGTAGGTATTGGGGGGGGAAGGAGTAGGGTATGGTGGTTTATAGATATTGGGGGGTATAAAAAGGGGTATCTAGTAAAAATTGGGAATATCTCGTAAAATAGGGTTTTTTAATTAGAAATATGTATTGGGAGGGGGGATCAATAGAAGGATTTTGGAAGGTATTTGTCAAAATCTAGTGAAATTAGGCGTATTCTTTAATATCCCATGAACAAAGGTGCTATGGCATAGTTTCACTAAGTGAAGACCCCATGGCCCAATCCTACCACCCCCTGACAAATTCCGACCGATAGCACTTTGCAATGTCATCTACAAAATCATAACCAAAGTCATTGTGAACTGCCTCAAACCTGTCCTCCCTCTTCTTATCTGCTCGAAGTAATCAAGATCTGTGGAAGGAAGGAAAACTCTTGATGGCGTCATCCTTTCCCATGAATTCATTCATTCACTCAAAGTTACCAAAAAACTAGGCATGCTCATTAAGTTGGATATGTCCAAAGCCTTTGATTGGTTAAATTTGAACTATATCTCTAGCGTTCTGCAGGCCTTCGGCTTTCGACAATATTTAATTGATTGGATCCTTACTCTTATCTCTTTTGATTTCTTCTCCATCCTTGTAAATGGAGCCCTGACCAATCCATTTCCCCCCCTCTAGAGGCATTAGGCAAGGAGACCCTCTCTCTCCCTTCCTCTAGATTCCGATGGAAGAGGGCTTAGGTAGAGCCATCAAATCTGAAATCCATAGTGGTAATCTTACTGGTCTCAAACTACACATAGATGCTCCAACTTGCTCCCATCAACAGTTTGTAGATGACACCCTTCTAATGGGCCACCCCTCTTACAAAGAATCCAAAAGCTTCAAAGCTATTTTAAAGCGTTTTGAGAAAGCTTAGGGAGACTACACAAATTTGGACAAATCTCAAATTTTATTTTTCAATACCAACCCCCTCATCCAAAGAAGGATCTCCAGTTGTCTAGGTATTTCTATAACAACCTTCCGTCTAAATATCTTGGAGCCCCGCTCATGGACAAGCCTCTCCGACAAGCCAATTGGGAAAATCTCATGACCCTTCTCAATAATTGTCTTTCCAACTGGACCTTCCGCTCCCTCAACCTTGAAGGTAGACTCATTCTAATCAAATATGTGCTCCAAGCTATGCCCCTCTATATCTTCTCTATTTTGGCTGCCCCCAAATGCATTATCAAGAGAATTATGACTCTCCATAGAAAATTCCTTTAGGGAAGTAGCGAGCACCAAAGGAAATGGGCATTGGTAAATTGGGAGGAAGCTTGCCACCCCAAGCTAAAAGAAGGTTTGGGACTCAAAGATCATGATCTCTTAAATCAAGTCATGTGATCAAAGCTTTGGCGGAAATGGATCACTCACAATCAGAACTGTGGCCATTGCTATGGAAAGGCAAGTATAGCCCTAATTGGAACCAACAGGACCTCATTCGCTTTAATGAAGAGATGAATGGTTCTATTGTCTGGAATTTGCTTGGAAAAATCACAAGTTGATCCAAAACCACAGTTTTTTGGAAATTAAAAATGGAAAAAGTGCCCTCTTATGGGAAGACTCTTGGAAATAGGATCCTAAACTCCAAATTATCCTCACTGATCCTACTCTCAAGAAGGAACTGGATCATCATCAGATAACCAGGTTCAACCAATACTGGAGAATTGGGGAGGAGCAACAAGAGTGGAAAATATGGAAGTCACTCGACCAATGGCTGATTGAACCTCAGGATGACATAGGTAGGACTATAAATGAAGAGCTGAACAATAGAATAATCAAAATCCATGATGATAATGAAAAAATAAGATGGGGATACACCCCCAAAGGACGCTTTACCATCAAGGAAGGTTACTGCATCCAAGCTGAGCATAAGAACCTGTCGGACGACCCCATCTGGAAAATCATCTAGAAATGGAACCTCTGGCCCAAGGTAGCTACCTTTATCTAGCTTCTTGTCAATAAGAAAACCCTCACGTGGGAAAACCTGGTTAAAAAAGGATTTATTGGTCCATCCTATTACCATCTCTGCCAGCAGGAGGAGCAAAACATTGAGCACCTCTTCAACTTGTGTACCTTCGTCAACCGACCTTTGGGACAAAGGAGAAGCGATCTTCAGGACACACAAAGGGACCAGACAAGCATTAACAATTCGATTCTAAACTGGAAGCACTACCATTTTAATAGCCCTCTGCTGGACGAAATATGGAACCTCTTGCCCCCTTTTCTCCTTTGGGAAACATGGAAAGAACGGAACATAAGAGTTTTTCAAAGCCCAAATTATGACCAAAGAGGAGATATGGAGAAAAATCAAGACCAACATCAAAGAAACTATAAACCTACAACATTGGTCAGAACAAGACATGTAACCTAATGGACTGGAAGCCATCATTCTCATAACTTGGGAGCTTAATCTCCATGCAAGGAATGATCCCCCTAACACCCACCAGACAAACATCAAAATCCCCAATAGCTGGAACCCCCCAACCGCCAACTTCGTCAAGCTCAAATTCGATGGAGCTTCAAAGGGTAACCCAGGGAATTCAAGCTATGGGGGAGTCTTAAGAGACAACAAGGGAGGGATTCTAATATTTTTCACAGGGTATACTAGTATAAGCAACAATAATGCAGCAGAATTGGCTTCCCTAGTTAAAGGCCCGCAAATTTCCCAAGATCATAATTTCAACCTGGATCATGGTGGAAGGAGACTCGCAGATACTGATCAAAATCCTTAGAAAAATCATACATGGCTCAACTCTCAACAACCTTAGCAACAAATGGCACCTTGAGGAAGATCTATGAACCATGGCTACTCTAGATGGAAACTTTACAGCGTTCATCCCCCCCTCCACGTAAGAAGAGAAGCCAACAAAGTGGCTGACCACTTGGCCAATATTGGGACCCAACTAGGAACCATAATCATTAATGTTCTGTGTACCAATACATAGGATGAGACTCTCTTCACCACCTTTCTCAGGTTAGCAAATGAGGATATGGAGGAATTCACACACGTCAAAACAACCTGCAGCAATCATATCAGGCAGAGAATTTATGATGTTAGAAATGGCATGGGTATTGGGAATGTTACTTCAGACACCGTTAACAATGATGAAAGGGACAGACATCCTCGTTCGACCACTCAAGGCCACGAGGATAATACATAACATGATAGTGTGATTAATGTAGTGTACTCTCATATTTAATTTGCTTATGGAGAACGGTGGCAGTATATTTAGCAGGAGATGCCGGATCCGGAAGAAGTACTGTGCCAACATAAGAAAAAGAGATAGGACGACCAAAACATCAGTAGAACTATAATGGAAAGTAGCATAGAAAAGCAGACTCATTGGGAAAATCACCAAGCTTTCCTTTCTGAGCTGTTGGGCATAGCTTACCCTTGCGAATACAGAGAGTATAAGATGGTGAGGCCACAAAAGTGTTATATTGTAGGGAAAGATCATCGTGCCCTAATGATGAATCAACTCAAGGCTGCGGATGGTGCTATACCTCCCTGGTTGCACAGGACATCAAAAAGAAAATTAAGGGCAAAGAGAAATAAATTTAGAGCAATTACCATGCTCTTAGCCAAAGTCATCCTACTTCAGCGTTCATCTTCTGGGAACCAGATCCAGGATCCATGAGAGAGAGGATGTCCCTCTTCGAACTAATGCTTGTGTCCTTTTGGACCAACAAAATCACCCTGCGTCAAATACTTATGGATGCCACCTTGGAGAACCCTCCTCAGAATACGACCAAAGATATTCTCAGAGATCTCCAGAAAGAAGTAGACATCATCAATGACAACCTCACTAGATTGGCCCGACGCATCAGAATTGAATTCATCCCGAGGACTTCTCATCAAAGCTCGAAGCACGAAGTCTCGCTACGGGGAAAATAAATATTAGCGACAACCACATGAAGGACTAGTAGGACGAATCCTTGCACCCTGCCACTACGCTGCATGAAACTCCTATCAACCCCATGGAACACTGGATCCAGAACCTTGGGAACATCAAGCAATTGGCAGAACACTATGATCGATCAACAACCCTGCATTGGGTCATGTGAAACCTCACTCACTCCATGCTGAGAGGTGACAAGGTGATGGCCAAAGAAACTGGACAGTGTCGAATGATGGCTAAAGACCAAAAGAAAACTAACCGCCTGATGGTTACTAAGATTAGAATCATGGCAGAGCATCTGGTTGAAGGCAAACCGAGTACTGTGCCAACCTCGGGAGCCTCCAAAGAATATCCTATCTTCATTGAGGACGATGCAGTTACTATGACGAACCGCCCAGGTCTTCCTTAGATTTTTCTGCTATGGCCTCCTCTATTTTTGTTAAATCAATACATAGATACAAAATTTTCTCCAGACTTTTTGAACTCCCAGCCAATAATTGTCTCTGTAATGACATTTATTTTGTCAAGTATAGAAGTAATTAGGCCATTATGAATACTTTCTTTAGAAATTTTGTTCTCAGACTGAATATTTAGGCTTATTGTTACACGTTGATCTCTCCTAGAGAGAGACTATGTCACTCTTTTTGTAACTATATTTTCCAAATTTTAATAGCAAGGCTCCTCTCTTATTTACAAAAAATAAATAAAGTGTTTTCTTAACTTTTTTTTATAAATTTTTCCAGATAGTGTTATTTAAATAAGAAATTTAAATAAGAAATTAAAGTTACTAGTAATTACTAACTTTAGTTATTTACTCATATATTACATCCTCTCTCTCTATATATGAGTTGACATGATCTAAAAGAAAATGCATAATAATTAACAGAAAGAAAATCCATAATAATTAACAACTATATATATATATAAAGAAAATCCATAATAATCAACAACTTTATATATGTTTTTTCCCACATGTTGCTATGATATTTTGTATTCCGAGTTTTATCAATATTAATTAGTTATTTACTCATCTATAATATTTTTTCTATCTATTATTGTCACTGCATTGTATATTATTCATGTGAAAATAAATAATCATAACTAAATAAATATGTTTATAACTACATATTAAATATTTTTAAAAATGTTTATATATATATATATATGTTTTTGTAAAATTGTTTTCTGAAGGAACAAATAGTCTTTTTGTTAGAAAACACACTCGATCTTCCATTAAAAGAGAGAGAGCTAATGATCGTCAATCTTTATGGTACCACCAAAATAGAGAGGTTCTAATCAATGTAGAAGAGAAGCTTATAATAGAAGAAGAACCTCAACATTTTCTAATGAAAGTAACTTGCTTCATAGTTGTAAGTATGACAGTTTGGATATTATCATGTGAAGGACAATTCCTATTAATGTTTCTTTCGAAGATTATTTTCAAAATGACAATGTTACTAATATGCGACAAACCCCAAACAATAATTTTTTTGATGGGAATCATTTTCATTCTTTGCAAGATCATCAATTACATGTTTTACCTCCAAACCAAAATGCAAACTCTACTTCCAATGTAATTCCAAGTTTGGAGGATGGAGTAAGGATGGAAATTAATAGATAAAATACTAATGTTTTCCAAGAAATCGCATCTCATGAAGTGGTGGGTGATAGTGATATGCTTGCATGGTTGATTGATAATGTCAAGGGCATATCACTCCCTCTCAAGACAATGTCCTTCCACCCTCAGGATCATTTGTTCCACGAACTATTTCACTTGGGACAACAAAGGTATTAATGCATTTAATTTCAAGTATATTTCATAGTAAATATTATATAAATGCTTCAATATATATTTATAATGCTACTTCATTTTTACATGTCATTCCATTTCTCCTTTTTTTATAGCAAACTATTCAATGCAATCAAAGGAACATAATGAACACCTGTAATCTTGCTAAAAACATTCACAAATAGTGTCCCCCAATTGAACCAGGACCTTCAAACCAATGAGAAGATGTAAATCTTCTAAATATGCCTTCTGTGGTTTACCTCTTTGTCTACTTCTTATTCTTTGCATTCCTTACCATTTGATTTAATACTATGTTATTTCTCTCATTATGAAACTATACATGCAATCAATTTAGAGAATTGCAATGCACAACTTCTAGAGGAAACAATGTTCAAAGTGTTCGACCATCTCTTCCTGCTCCAAATGTTGCAATCCACAATATTTATAGAGATCTTGTGCCTTCTAGGAAACAAATCACTCTAGAGCATGCAGACCGTAATCCTCTACCTACAGTTCCTATTCATACAAAAAATCAACATATTCATGATATGGGAATGATTCCTTTCCATTAAACTTTTCGTGAAAAGATTGATAAGTTGTTATTATTCCAAATGTGTCATGTTTGTCAAGAATCATATCCTAGTATCAAAGTTATCAGAGCGCTTGAACGTCCTATTTGTCAAGATGTAAGAGTGAGAGATGTTTCCATTGTTTATCTCATTGGAATAACATGGATCTTGGGGAGAAATCTCATATTATTAGAGTGCTCACTCAAGCTAAAGAGATGTTAATTGCACGAGTTAATCCAATTTTACATGTGATGCATGCTCATGGTGGATAGTATAAATATAATGGCCACACTATTAGCTTCCCACAAGATATTTTTGTTATTTCCAGAAACCTTCCATGTCGTGTCGAAGATTTGCACATTCTAATTGTCAAGAGACGTGGCCCACAATATACCTATTATGTCTGTTATGTGAAGAGGTCACGAGTGATGGATGCATTATGTTACAAGGTTTAGATGGTTAAATATTATAAGGATGTTGACATTGACATAGATGCAATTGCTGCACTTCTAGAAATGGCAACAGATGTCTCCAATAAGCTTAAATTTGTTGATTATGATATTCAAGAAATAGAGAGAGACAATGAAAACATTGAAGGCCTCGATCATTTTCGTTTGCACTCTCATCCTTCATCTTTTGATACTAGGAAGCCTAATGCAGAGAGAGGTGGAAGAAAATTAGAAATACAAGCATTTATTGAAAACATGCAAACTACATGTGTTGAAACAATGCAATGGCCACATATTGGTTTGTCACCTATCAATGAATATAATACAGAAGGAATATTTGATATCGCATTCCCTACATTATTCCAAACTGTTGTTGCAGATTGGTTGCAACCACGACTTTATGACATTCAACTACATGAATAGGGATTACATCTGTTAACGTATTATGAAAATAGGTTTGGAAGCCATCCCCACTTTGAATATTTCTTATTCAACGTAATTTTCCATCATCGTAGCCAAGAAAATTCTTCAATATTTGTACAAAAGAACATACATGATGATGCACCTACAACAATTGAAGACTTACAATGATGTTTTCAATTGCCCGATAATAAGTTGGCAGAAATTTTGATTCATTTTGTTTCATCTCTTAGAGGTACAAGGTCATACTGGACAATGTGTCGTAGTGAACTCACTGATATGATTATACAGTTGGGTTTTCCTACTTTTTTCTTTACTTTGAGTTCAACAGACACGCAGTGGCTTGACTTACATAAGCTAATGCCAGGTATTACAAAACATTGTCCATCAAATGAGCATTGTTAAAAAATATAAAATGTTATCAAACATCCACACATGATTTCCATGTATATGCATCAATGGTTCACTATCTTTCGTGAGGAAGTACTCCAAAATTATCTTAGAGCAAAGGATTTTTGTTACAGGTTAGTTTATGATATATGCATTAATTTTTTCTTTATATCTTTTACATTATTTTATCTTTCTATTTCAACGATGTCTTCATTTTGAGTCTTGACTATTTCTTGATTTTAAATAGATATGAGTAACAACACAGAAGATCAATACATATTCATGGTTTCTTATGGTTGGAAGGTGCTCCAAACATGGAAATTATAGATTGGGAGAACCCTTCCATTGTGGATGCAACAAATACTTGTTTTGATAGATATATAATAGTGTGGAATCCACATGATAGTCATCATAGAAACATAATGATTCCTCGTGCTATTAATGATGATCCATGCTTATTAGGCACAACATATATTTTTTCTTCGGATCCCATTCAAGATTATGAACAACTGCTAAATCATGTTCAAATACCTAGAAAATGTAGTGTGGATTCTTGCTTGTGAAAGAATGGTTATAATCTCACCTATCGTTAAAATTCTCCATGGGAGATTCATAATGACCCTAGACTATTCATAAATGATTAAGGGCATAAGCAATATGAGCCTTCACATAATGATGATAGGCTAAATGTTCATAATGTTTCTCTTCTTGCAATGTGGCGTGCTATTGTTGATTGTCAACTAATTCTTTCTCGACATGTAGTCCTTAAGTACATTACAATGTATGCTGCAACAACATAAAAAAGGTCAATAGAAACATGAATCTTGGTTAACTATTCAATTTTTACATAATATTTTTAGAATGCAGAAGGACATAGGATTTAGTAGTGTATCACTTATTTCTCATAAACAATTCATGTAACTTTTCCTGAATGTTTAGATTCCCATAGCATTTGTTTGAAAAACATCCTATCACAAAATACTAACCCAAATTCATACTTTTCCATAGGTCTGAAAGCTATCATGATATGTTAACAATAATATCAAATGTAGGTGATTCGGATGATCCATCCTTGTTTTCATATATAAGGTTTTTTGCAGAAACAATAGTTGATCGGGATATTGGAACACACGAAACATGCCATATGTTGTTAAAGCTCCCACTTGTTGTTTCCAGTTGTAAATTCATTTCTTTAAATGTAGGAAAAAATGTTCTCTGCAAGCTATCCGGTGATCCACATGAATTCACATCATCTACCAGTTAGTTATATCTATCTATCTATCTATATACATATAAACCAAATTTTATCGACCATTTGGGTATGATAGATACTGCAAGGTATTGGAGCTATGATCCTAAGCACAAGAAAGAGCCATGGAAACATAGAGATCTCCATGCAATTATTCGAGTCTGGCCATGCTATCTTTCCATTCCAAAAGAGGATTCTAATGAGTTTGAGGGTTTCTGATTCAATGAATTACTTTTATACAAACCTTTTCATAACATTCCAACAAATATAGGTCTTCCAAGTGAAATAATTATTGATTTAATTGGAAGAATTTTCAATATCAACCATGGCATGTTGATCGTCTCCCTTTGTCAGTTGATAATGTTGAGGAATGCCAAGATTTTCATGTTGAAGCACATAATTTGGCTGTGGGCTTAGATGAATGGAAACATTAATTTGTCTCATTTAATTCCTCCTAATCATGTTTAGGTTAATGATCTTCACACACTTGGTCAAACGGACTTTGATTTGAGCTTCAATTGGGAGCAAACCATGCATTCAGATGGCCTTGAAAACTAGGCTACAACATTTACAAGAAATTCTCATTCAATGGGTGAAATTTTAGATGATTGTCAAAACACATTTCCATCTCCATCTTCTTTATCAAAGAAACAAAGATTTTCTTTTGACATCATTTTTTTCCATTCAATTCAATATGAAAGCCAACAACCTCTCAACATGGTTATTCAAGGAACTATTCGGACAAGGAAGTCTTATCTTATTCATTGTATTTCACATGCTCTTTCTTCTTCATTTTCTAATCAAGAGAGTCCATTGTTATTACTTTCTCCAACTAGTATAGTTGTTTTTAACATGCAAGGACAATACATTCAGCTTTGAAAATACCAATTCAAAATATGCAACCACTTCGTGGGAAAGCTCTAGCAATATTTCAAGAGGAAATGCAGCATATTAAATATTTTTTGATTGATGAAATGAGATTTATAATGTCCAAGGTTGTTCATTCAAATTGATTCTTAATTATGAGAAGCATTTCCAAATAATAAAACAATTCCTTTTGGTGGTAGATCCATCATTCTTGTTGGATACCTTGGTTAATTACCTCATGTGAGGGATAAGCCTATATATGCAAGGAACACAACTAGAAAATTTTTATGGAAAAATTTCAACCTTGTTGTCACTTTCGATTCAATATTTCATCAACAAGGTAATGATCCAAAACAATATGCTTTCTGACAGCTATTAACAAACATCATAAATTCCGAACCACTTTTTGATGATTGGAATATTCTTATGGAATGGACTCACATATCTTTGCATACTATGAAAAGGAGACAGTTTGATTAAGGGGTCCACCTTTTTCCAACAAATGAGTTGTTCATGCTACATGATAGGTGCATACTGAAAAATTTAAATTCTTCAATTGCTTGATGTGTTGCTGAACATATGAAATGTTAAAAATTTTCTACTATTGATGATGAACACGTGGAAGTTGAAGTTCTTCTATGCCCTGAAAAATGTGTCATGCTAACATGCAACTTGTGGGTTGAAGCTAATTTATCAAATGGTGCACTTGGTTATGTTAAAAATATTGTTTACATGGCTGGTTCAAAACCTCCTCAACTTCCATTGTATGTTACATTTATTTTTGATAGGTACATTGGTCTTCCATGGGACTTATGCAACCCAAACCTTATACCAATATCACCTATCGTTGGAGGAAATCGTAAGCAAATTCCTCTAAATATGGCATGGACCCTCACTATACATAAATTGCAGGGATTGAAATTAGAAAGGGCAAAAATTGAGATTGGAAAACTAAGGGGCAAGGATTGACATTCACGACCATTTTACATGTGAAATCAATGGATGGCTTACGAATTTCGCCACATTTTACTTTTGAACGTTATGCAAAAATGAAGAATAATGCATATGTTACATTTAGAAGGAAAGAGGAGCAACACTTAAAGATATATTATTGTAACTAATGACAATTTCACATATTATAACATTGTTGGCTCATCTTTCATGTTAATATTATCAAATTATTATTATTATTATTATTCATTTCACATGTTACTGCTATCACTATGCATATTATTGTCTTTTCTTATGCTCTTTCCTCCACTATCCATGTTTTCATTTATCATACTAATGTTAATTATGCTGCAACTATTTTCTTCCACAAACTATATTATCAACCCCAAACATAACTCTATCAAATTAAAACTTCATAACTCTCACAATCTCACATAATATTGGAACTTGATTTTTACATTAAAAATGCATAAACTTAGCTATATGAAAATATTAATGTTAATATTAATATTAATATTAATACTAATACTAATAGTACTATTAATATTAACATTTACATTAATGATAATGTTAATGCATGATTATTAACATTAACAACATAATGTTGCAATGCAACATAATGGTTTACAAATGCAACAGTCTACATAATAATATTAATTAAACCATAACCTAACCTAACATAACATAACCATAGACCATAATTTATATCAACCTCAAACATAACATAACCTTATAAGGTAATACTTAGATATTTTTTACATTATTATTGTATAAACACGGCTATATGGAAATATCAATGTTACTATTAAAATTAATAGTAACATTTACATTAAGGATAATGTTAATGAATGATTATTAACATTGACAACATAATGTTAATGAATGATTATTAACATTGACAACATAATGTTAATGAATGATTATTAACATTAACAACATAATGTTCCAATGCAAAATAATCATTTACAAATGTAGCAATCTAACATAATGATATTATGGTTTACCCTAACCTAACCTAACCTAACATAACCTTATGGGGAAAATAACATTTCTAATTTATGTTAAAAATATTTTATATATGACTGGTTCAAAACCTCCTCAACTTCCATTGTATGTTACAGTTCTTTTTGACAGGTACATTGGTCTTCCGTGGGACTTATGCAGTCCAAACCTTATACCAATATCACCTATTGTTAGTGAAAATTGTAAGCAAATTCCTATAAAGATAGCATGGGCCCACACTATACATAAATAATAGGGAATGACATTAGAAAGGGAAAGAATTGATACTGGAAAAACTGAGTGGCAAGGAATGACATTCATAGCCATTTCACATGTGAAATCAATGGATGGATTATGAATTTCACCACCTTTTACTTTTGAATGTTGTTAAAAAATGAAGAATAATGCATATGTTTCAAATATGAACGTTGTTAAAAAATGAAGAATAATGCATATGTTTCAAATATGAACGTTGTTAAAAAATGAAGAATAATGCATATGTTTCAGATAGAAGGAAAGAGGAGCAACGCTTAAAAGATATATCATTCTAAGAAGAAACCTAGAGAAAAACGGATCTAGTTCCTCCACTCGCTTTGCAACTCAGCTTAGTTTTGCTTGAAATATATTATCTTGATAGGAAGATGAACCTTTTTTATCCTGGTTCGAAGGAGGGTAGGCTTTCTTTGGATTCTGAGGCTCACTCGAAACCATGTATGAAGATGAAGAAGAGGCCATTAAATTTGTCTATGGGAGATGATGTGCCGTGAGTGAGGTTATCTCCCTTTCTGAATTGGTTGTGGTCAGTCAGTTCATTGGTCAGAATATGGGCCATAAGACCCTGAAGTAGTGGATTGGAAACCACTGGGCCAAGTTTATTGGTTATTCTATGGATTTCTATGTTTTAGCTAAGGGCTGGGTGGGACCCATTTTCCAGTCCTCAGAGGATGCATCTCATATCTTGGCTGGGGTTTGGACCTAGGCTTTTGCTGTTATGAAACATAAATGATGGATGCCATTCTTCGATGCAAGGTGGGAGAAAATATACATTAGAGCCATCAGGGTTCTTCTCCCTGGTTTTCTGCAAGAGCTATGGACTGAACACATGTTTGTTATGCTTGTACCGGAGTTGGGGCCATTTATGAAAGTTGATATGAGCTTTTAGATCTCCCAGGTCATGTAAATGGCGCACATATTGTTAAATATTGACACCAGGGAAGGGTTTGCTGCTGAGATTTCTATCAGGAAAGGAGGTTCATCTTATCTCCCAAAACTGGACTATGTCAGGGTTCCATTCTGCCACATTAGATGTCACAAGTATGACCATCTTGTGAAATCTTGTTCTCTTCCTTTCCGTCATTTTGCTTCTTTCTCTCAACCCATGCATAGCGTTTGTCCTCTATCAGTTGAGGATGGGGTTATGGATTCTTCTTTGTGGGTGCCAAAATTGACTATATTTTCTCCCTGCCACATTGAAACTCCAAGTCATGTCGGTAATGAGAAGGCTGTGGATATTCCTTTGGTCGATGACGGTCACTCTCCCCCATAATTTTGCTACACAATCTATCTTTTCTTGGTGGGTTCATGATGTTCCAAATCCAATGACATGTGGTTTTGATACCCAATTACAACATACTGTCCCTCCTTTTGATGAGGGCCATATGATTTCGATTAACAGGGGGATGGACATTTTCCCTCCTAGAGGTTGTTTATCTGGAAGTGCGTCTTCGCTCCCTATTTTTCTTGCTTCAATTATGTGTTTTTCAAGTAGATCTATGGCGCTCCTTGACTGTTTGAAGGTGCCAAAAGTTTCTTAGTTCATGAATAAGGTTTTCGATGTTGCTGATGCATCTACATGGCCAGGTATTCATGATGCCTCTCCTTCTCCTCTATGGTTGTCTATGGGGACTAGTATGACTCCTTTTTTTTCTCCCTCTTCCATGACCACTGTTGCTTCGATGGTGTCTCTAGTTATGTATTTTGTTCAGATCCTTGGGGGAATTTATCTTAGGGATTGGGGTTCATATCAGAGGTTTTATTCCTTGTTATCAAAGGATAGTTCCTCCCATATGGGCTATTCCACTAGTTATGGAGGTGATGCTCTATGAGATTTTGATTTCGACCCTACTGGGGGGAACTTGGGCATTATATATGTCCTCTGGTAATCCCTTCTTCCTCGTGTATCCCGACTTCAGTTTCTGCATTAGATTTGCCTCCTTTGGGGGATTCTTTATTCAAGGAGGTAGATAGGGTTTTTGTTGTGGATCAGACTCCTATGAAGACTTTTTTGGGTCCTGCTTTTGGATAGAATCAAGGATCTTTTACTATTCCTCATCATTATTTTCTTCAGCCTTGTAAACCCTTCTTCTCCTTCTTAGCAGATGGGGTGTTGGGTCATGGAATTGACATCTTTTGCTATCCTTTTTCCTCACTTTTAAACCCTTTCCACTTAGCAATGAAGCTATATTTAATCCTTTTTAATACCTAATTGTGGGATTTTGGTTTAAAATGGTTTCCATTACATTTCTTAGTATTTCATTGAGTTTTGACTAACATTTGGAAGAATTGGCGTATTTTGTGCTTACTTATGAGTGATGACTTAATGTGGGAACTATGTTAGATCCATGTTTTGCAGATGCAGAAGTCGACCACCAACTATGAAAACACCTCGGGAAAGATGTCAAAGAGGAACTATGGGTTTATTTGTAAATGATGAATTATTATATTCATTATTCTACATGTTTCTCATTATCCAAATTATGATTTTAAATTAAAGGTGGCAAATGGTAGTGGATATGAGTGCATAATTGGATTATCCATAAAGATTTTAAGATCTCCATCAAATATACGATGTATATAAGAAGTCAAAAGCCATTAGGAATCATTTGGGATGAATTTTGACCATTTTATTATAGCCTCTATCTCCAAAGTCGAATTTGAATTCAAAGGCATCCTAAATAGCATGGGAGTTAGCAAATCTTGGGATTAGCTTTGATTTAGTTTCAAGATCCAAATTATTAGCAATTAGTTGAGGATATTTTGGATATTAATTTATTATTTGTTATGGAAAACTCATGTATAAATAAGAGTTCCTTCTACATTCTATGAGCAGACATTCTATGAGAGGACTCTTAGAGAAATTATCCATTTCATGATGTAATAGATTATTTTTCTTAAGATCTTGTGTTGATGTAGATTGTAGTTTTCTTATTTTTTATTTTATGATGTTGTAGATCTTAGTTTGTTACTCTCTTCTTGGGAGAAAGAGCCTGCTCCGTGAGATTAGAGCATTATGCCAAAATAACATTCTTTTGTTTATATTGTGTGTTCTAATTTATTTATTTATGCAAGTGTGAGTTAACGGTTTCTAATTATTTTTATGAGTATTTCTTTATTTCTACAATTTGATTTTATGCACAATCTTTTACTCTTGCAAGATAAGTTAGTTTCTTTTTAATGCTAGAAATAGATCAATCCTTTAATTTTTCCAGTGTGGTGTGTAGGAGCATAAGCAACTTTAGTGTAGGATCTGGTTTCATCACCAGAGGATAACCTTGTAACACTTAGAGTTATCCAATTGTTCCTTTTCAATTTTGCAAGTGTGTTTAATTTCTTGATGTGTGTGAACAAGGACTTCCACATAAACTAAGTAATTGGACTTGTATCTTACCTAGGATTGAGCATAGTCGATTTCTCATTTTCATGGTTAAGTGATTTGTTCAAGCTTTTATTTTCATGTTACAATACTCTAAAATATCATGGCTAATTAAACAACATAGACTTAAACTTGTCTCTACCTGGAAGCATAGGGATTGTGTTGATTTGATGTGGCTAATCATCGCAATTGATGAAACTCAAATATTTATGTCTCACCCAGTCAAGAGGGGTTAAGGAATGGTGTTGAAAGGTGATTGCGTGTGAGTATTTAGATTAAATTTGCTAGGATATGTTTCCTTTATTGTAGTTAGTATTTCAAAAATCAATGTTAAATTAAGCTTTGACACCTGCATATACATTGCAGGCAAACTTTAAATGAAAAGACTTACCCTGGTTGATAATCAATGGTTTAATAGAATTGATGCTCTGAAAGGAAAATTGATTTCACCAACATGGGGTTCATGGAGGCCTGGTGCAGAGTCTTCATAAGCGCTCTCCTCGGTTGAGGGGTTGTATTTTGGCAATGGATCTGGCTAGGGATCAGGCGATCCTGGATGTCCGGGCTGGAAGATAGAGAATTATCAAGGGGTCCATTAGAGCATGTCTTCCCTGTGCTTTTCCCTCATGAAGTATGGAATATTTCCCCGTTGGGGTTGTCCCTTTGATCAAGGTTTTCCGCGGTCTTTTTATTTTTGATTTTTTCCCATGGATCAAATCCCTATAACTTTGTTGACCTTCTTCTTAATGGATAGATTTCAAGGGAATTTCTTGGATCGTGTTCCATTTTCATTGTTTAGTTTTTGTCATTTCTCGAGTTCAGTTAGTTCACTGCTTGAACATGATGTATTGACCTTTGTGGCAGATTATGATTTTTCTTTTATGTAAGGCATATGCCTGGGAAAATGTGGCTTTATATATTAACATAATGAAATTGCACTATATTTTCCGAGGAAAATAAAATTATAATGATAATTTCACATATTATAATATTGATGGCTCATCTTTCATGTTAATATTATCAATTTTTTTATTTTTTCCCTATTTTTTCATTTCCCATGTCACTACTATCACTATGCATATTATTCTCTTTTCTCATTCTCTTTCCTCCACTATTCATGTTTTCATTTATCATACTAATGTTAATGATATTGCAACTATGTTCTTCCATGAACTATATTATCAACCTCAAACATAACCTTACCAAATTAAAACTACATATCTCTCACAACCTCACATAATATTGGAACTTGATTTTTAAATTATTATTGCATAAACGTGGCTACATGGAAATATTAATATTAAATTTAATATTGGTATTAAAATTTACATTAATGATAATGTTAATGCATTATTATTAACATTAACATCATAATGTTCCAATGCAACATAATCATTTACAAATGTAGCAATCTAACAAAATATTATTAATTAAACTGTAACATAACATAACATAACATAACCTTAGACTATAATTTATATCAACCTCAAACATAACACAACCTTATAAGGTACTACTTAGATATTTATTACATTATTATTGCATAAATATGGCTATATGGAAATATTAATGTTACTATTAATATTAATATTAACATTTACGTTAAGGATAATGCTAATGAATGATTATTAGCATTAAAGCATAATGTTCCAATGCAACATAATCATTTTCAACCACTTATACTATGAAACGAGAACTATATACTATGAACGAGAACTCTAGCCATAAAAAATCACTTTTTAACATAAGAAACACGAAAAAACAACCCCAAAACGAGAAGTGATGATACTGGTATCAACCTTTTTTGTTTTGAGGTTAAAATTACAACTTTTTGGTAACCCAAGCTGTGTCGTTGCAATCGAAACCCTAAAATTACAGCTTTTATGACATTGTGGCATAAACAACTAGCATCGTTGCAACGAAAATACCAAAATCAAGCCCCGAATCCAAAAGAGGTGCTAGCAATGTCACCTCTTTTTCGTCTTCGATTGTAATTACACCGTTTCGAAACCATTTCCTAAAAATAAATAAATATTAAATAAACCTCTAATAAAATCTAAAAATAACATATTTGGAAAAAAAAATGAATATTTAGAAGAAGAAAAAACAATTAAAAAAAATACATAATAAAACACAATTAACATAATAGAAAAAAAACCAAAAACAACTTAAAAAAAAAAATTTAAAAACCAAACAAACTATTAAAAAATACAAATCTAATAAAAAAAAACAAAATTAAAAAAAAAAATCTATATAAAAAAACAAAATTAAAAAAAAATAAATTAAAAAACCAAACAAAATATTAAAAAATACAAATCTAATTAAAAAAACAAAATTAAAAAAAATCTATATAAAAGGGCATCAAGCTCGATGCTGGGCATCAAGCTTGATGCTGGGCATTGCCCAGCAACCCACTCCGTGACCATTAAATGGATTTTTCAAGTGCTGGCACGATGCTAGGCATCGCACTTGATGCCGGGCATCGCGCTTGATGCCGGGCATCGCGCTTGATGCTGGGCATTGCCCAGCAACTCACCCCGTGATCGTTAAATGGGTTTTTGGAGTGCTGGCACGATGATAGGCATCGCACTTGATGCCGTGCATCGCGTTCGATGCTGGGCATCGCCCAGCTACCCACCCCATGACCATTAAATGGTTTTTTTTTGTTTCTTTTTTTGGTTTTTTGTTTGTTTTTTTTTCATGTTTTGGTTTGTTTTGTGTTTTTTTTTGGGTGTTTTTTGCGTTTTTGTTTTTTTTGTTATTTATTATTTTTTTTGTAAAGTGGCTTGTTATTTTTGTTATTTTTAATAGTTTTTTTTTTAAGTTTCTAAATATTTTTTCATTTTTTTAGTTTTTTCCAAATTTTAATTTATTTTATCTTTTGTTTTTTCGTTTCTTGAAACTTTTTAAACATTTTGTTATGTTTTTTTTTGTGTTTTTTAGTTTTAAAAAAAAAATCACAATTTGTATGGTTTTTTCATTTGTTTTTTTTGTTTTCTTTTAAAAAAATTAAAAAACCCATTTGTAACCCGACGAAGGAAAGAAGTGCTACTAGAAGCACCAACTTTTGATTTAAAGGTAAATTTTGGTTTTGCTTCCAAGGGAAGTGGGCGGGATTTCAAAATAGTTGTAAATTTAGCCCCGAAAAAAGAACGAATGATACTGGTAGCATCACTTTTCAACTCTAGCCTTAAAAAATGCCTAAAAATGAAAATGTGTGATACTGGTATCAAACCTTTTTGAAACGGAGGTAAAAATAGCTACTAAAATTAGGAGAGAGAAAAATGAGAACTATGTCGAGTTCTCGTTTCATAGTATAAGTGGTTTTTCCTCTAAATAATGTTCAAGGGTTGATTTTCCACCCAACCAATGCAACACATGTAACTATGTGATGCACCATGAGTAGGGCTTAACCTCAATGAGAATATGGGGAAACATTCCCTAAGTACTATACACAAATTAACACACTCTACCCAACAAATCACGAAAATGGGTTGGGCATCCAACTGAACAAACTATTGTGTGATGGAAAGGCCTTTGTACTTACAACACCCCCATACCTCTTAGGGTTATGGTGTGCAAGAACACTTCTACTCTAGCTCTTGGTACCATAGTACATCTAGCTATGGAGTTCTTCTACATGAACGCTTCCATTATAGCCCTCGATACAATAGTACTCCTAGTTTTGGAGTCCTATGGCCCAATTCAATTACCAACCTCAATAATGGGCATTAGTAACCCCATTAAATCAAGTACACCCCAATCCTCCTCTACCCGCTCAACTAAAGCTAGAGTATTTTTTAGACTACTCCCATAAAATCGCAATTCCAAAACGATTCCTCTTTCTCAAGATATCAATCAACAATAATCTACCACCCATCACTCAAGGAAGGATTTCTATTTTCTAATTCCCCATAAGGTTACAACTCATTCCCAAGATAGTATTTTGGATTTCCTGTCTCCCTATTAGAGACAAATTGCGATTAGGGGTAAAAATGCCAAAGGCATAAAATATGTATTTTAGAAGTAAACTCATGAATATCCCTTAGGCATTCAAACCTATATAAAATTAAGAGCCATTTTTCAAGTGATCTAGACCAATATTTCCCTTCCCAAGTCTCACAATGTGCTTTCCTCTAGGTTGGGCATCTTAAGTCCACCATCTCTTTAACCTTGAGTGATTTTTACTAATGTTTTAAACTACTACTAAGATCTCAACTTGTATTAGTATTCTTTTAAAACTTCTTTTAGAAATAAAAATCAGAAGGCTAACTCGTTGTATGACAAAGATTGTGAAATTACTAGGAAATCCATTGAAGATTCCTCTAATGACTCCCTTAAGGTTACACATTTTTAAATATTTTATCCTACAAGACGGCATATCCTAACTTGGAAAGGTAAAGGGTGAATCAATGAATATATGTCCCACTTTTTAGTGTATTTTGACAACGAAATTTGACATTTTACATATTTTTTAAATTGAACACCTCAAAACTCATATACACCTTGTGAAATTTTAATGTGCAATAAAAAATTGTTTGTAGGGAATTATGTCATCTTTATGATGATATTTAAAAAAATATTAATGTCATGTCAAATTTGCATTTAATTATATATTTGTCCTTGCAAATTTTTGGGAAAGCTAATAAGTGACTTTTGTTCTGGACAACTAATTTAGTGTTCAATGTATAAACACTATAAATTTCTGGTTATGTAATATTTATGTTGTTGATGTTCTTTGGGTGCTTTTGTAAGCATGGAATTTTCTTAACTTTCGGAAGAAAATAAATTAAAATATAATATGAAATTAAAAGTTTGAAAATGATATGCGATTGGATAAAGGATTCAATGGTGGATCCAATAGCATCATATATGGCACCCAAGGTCAAAGAAATGAAGGGGTCTTAACTCGTAGAACGTGCAACCATAGAAAATATTGTAGAAAGGGGGTAGGATTTCAAGTTTTTAAGATCTTGATTGAGATTTATGGCTCAATTGAAGATTTTTCAAAAACGTGATTGAATGCTTAACATATAATTTTCAAGGACCTTGATAAAGGGTTTATTAAGCCATTGATTGAGGCTTTGTTGGGTAAACAAAAGGGCTTGATCATCATAATCATCTCGATTGAGGTATTAAGGATGATCATGAAATAAAACCTAATCGAGGTACTACTGAAAAAAAAAATGAAATATGTTATAAAAAATAAAAAAAGTGCAAAATCAAATATTAATCAACGATCAAAATGGGGAATATGACAAAGTGCAAAAGGAAATATAAAATCCAATGGGTTGATGAAAATGAAGTGAGAGAGTAGGATAGAGAGAGGATGAGAAAAAGGTGGGCATAATTGAGAGAAAAACATGAAGAAAATGTAGATCAACCCATTTCCTAACCTTCATTACATCTAACTAGAGAGTCTACATGGAATCTAGTTGAGGCTAATATTGGTAATTTCTAGCCACATTCACCTAGTGCATATTATACTCATAGTTTTGATTTACATTTTAGTTTATAGTTTACATAGCATTTTTTGTATTCGAACACATGTTTTATATGTAACGCACACACAAAATTGGTTGGACTTATTGGGAATTTGAGTAGCATAGCTATAGAAATAGTAACACATAACATCACAACATCAGACCATAAGAACACAAGATATCTTGAAAACCTCACATTGTATTGATCTATATTTCTCTCTTTGCAATAGAGTACATGAGGTCCCTTTATATAACAATAGGTGACCATAATAGGATTTCTTGTTCAACCATATGCATATATATCTCCCACTATATCTCTCCTTAAATCTCTCAAGTGATCCCATGAGATCCTCGTTATTAGTTTCTCTCATTGTCCTCATCTTTGAATCATATGTAAACTTTATGCATTATATGCATTATTACATTTTATTTTTTCACCATTAAATATCACAAGTATGAGATATTACTTCATACTCCCCCCCTTAATGAATACTTGTGATTAAATCTAGAAGTCTGAGTTGTCTTCATATACATCTACATATTCGGTTATCATTTCCTTCTTGCATGAGCTGCACCATTCTTTGATAAGTCTAGATCTTGAGTCAATCATCTAGATTGCTTCATCTTTATCTTTAACCATCTCAATGGTTTTCTTCGACTTACCGTCAAACAATACATCATATATGAGGTTTTGTATTACCCTTAACCATTACAACATATCTAGGATTTTCCTTGGCTTACCCATAACCATTACAAGTGGTTTTGGATTACCATGAACCATTACAAGAAAATGGGTCATGATTTGATTTACTCAAAGAAACGACTCAAGTAGAATAGATTGGCAATTCTTTCCTAAGCATGATAATTTGACATGTGACCCTTTGAACTTTATTAATCACAACTTAACCTTTGAAAACTAACTAATTCATGGATTTTTTTCATGTGAGAGATGTTGTTGTACATTAGAATATTTCAACTTGTATAATCCTTTCAACATAGAGGTAACTTGTTTCCATTCCTACACATCTATCGAATCACATTGTACTTGCATATGAGGCTTTCATATTTCTCCTTTCCAACATATGTGATAATCATGATTGCCAAAACCACAAATACTACAAGGATTCAAGTTTCAACATTTTTCTTCCACATGTTATGTTCTGCCAAGTGATTCTGATATTTTTCTTGCTTATTCTCTTTATTTGTTGCACTACTACCTATAGATAATTCACTTTCTATTGATGTTTCTTCTTTTACAAATTTTATGTCCCTATTGCTTGGGTGATATTCATAACCAATACCCTTATTTATTGGCCTTAGACATATCTATATGGGCTTCTAGATGCTTTTCCCATTCTTGCCTAAAATATTTCCATCAAAACCTATTTTATTCACGAGTTTAGATCCAATTCCCTTTGTATGCCTTTCAAAACAACCAATTTCATCATCTTCAATATGAGTTTCACCTTCAGACATATCACCAGAATCATAATTTTGAGAGATACATGTACATCATCATCATTAGTATCAACCAAAATATTGCTATCACATGAACTATCAATCAAATCACATGTATCACAAATTGCATCACATGACATTATTTTTTCCCAATTCGTTTTTTTCAATTCATTTTCTAGTGCCAACAACACATTTATTTTTGCCAATAACTCATGTTTTAATGAGTCTATCATTTGATCTTTCTTATCATGAAGTTTTAAAATATCGTTTACCCATTCATCTAGTGATTCCAACCTTTCTTATAATTCACTTATACATTTTGTAGTGTGACCAAAAATGGTTTGATGGACCTCTTTATTACATTCTCTAAGGTCAAAGAATTTCCCCATTAGTAAGGTATTTTGTGTATTTTTTATGTAACTTGTCAATTTCTTGGAGAGCATTGTCAAGATCTCGTTCTAGTTGAATACCTTGATTAGCGTGTTGTATCCTTTCTCTTTTTTCACCCATTATAAAATGTTGAATAATCACCCTAGCTTGTTAAAGAATCAACACAACAAGTTAAGGGTGTCAAGTACAACTAATCATGCACCCATTGGTCAAGCACAACAATTACAGGGTCATCGAGTACCATCAATTAGGCATCCCTCTTTCAATGATGTGAAACCACCTTATAATCCTTCACACAGTTGATATTAAATGACTTTATTTTGGTTTGAGACTCTTTACTTGGATTTCGACTTCAACCTTAGTTTCCACTTTTACTTCGATTTTGAATCAATTCCACTTTACTCTTTAAATATTCACTAAACACACACATAAATGCACTCTCATAAATATTCATTCTTGAATTTTTTATTTTTTAAATTGTAAAAAGCCTAGAACACATAACCATAACATAGCATGACTCAGGCTCTCATATTGACTTGAGTTTATCAATAAAAAATGACAAGATTACCAAAGATTTTGACCTATGATTCCATTTGCATCATTTACAATTTATTTCAAATGGTCATCACATGAAAACATTAAAATATTTACCAAACTAAAAAGCTTACTCAATAATTCAAAATTCTCGAACATATAGCCATTTGCATTTTCTTTATATCTATATTATTTCACCTCTCTCTTCTTCTTTGGGTCATCACGGGTCATCACGGTTTTAGAAAGTTCAAGCGATCGGTTCCAAACTCTATTGAAAATTTATTTCCATCCAACCATTAACATTTCCAACGCTATGAAGATGGAGGACTTGGCCAGAGAACGGACACACACAACCTTTGATATGGAAGTCCTGTAAATCGTATGGGTAGGAAACAAACAAGCATTTGAATTACACCACAAATTGACTTCAATGGTTTCCAGTAACCCCATTTATGAGAAGGATAACAAGCCAAAAAATGACTCGTACATAACTATATATCAACAAAAATAGAAAAGTGCTCACTGTAGAGAACTCTCTCTTGAACTTAGGCTTTCAGAAGATGACGTAAGAACATTAAGGAATCAAAATGTTGGCTTCAACAAAAAAATCCTTGAAAGTTCAAGTCCATAAATTTAAAATAACATTAAGGAATGTCAAGTAGATGTGAACATTGAGGAATGTCGAGGCAGATTCGAATGTGAAGGAAAGTCTTCATCAATTCTATGTCTCGAACAACGATCAATTGACCTCCAACATCCAATAGGTCCTTCGCACAATCTATCTCATCCTTATACATATGGTGGTTTTCAAAGTGGGTAGATTTTTTTTAGAAAGTTTGGATGCAAACACAACAAAAGAATTTGGGGATTGAGTTCTAATCACAGGGGATTCTTAAGTAGGCAATATTGTATTGGATGTTTAAAATTCTTAAAAGTTAAGTAATATATTGCTTAGTATATAGGGGTTTTGATATTTTTAAAATACTAAAAAATATAAATATTGATGGGTTAGAATTAGGTATATTAAGGGGTTGAATTAGGTATTAAGAGGTTTGATTGGGTGTAACTTTGCATGTGAAGGTGGCGTGGATCCAACTACGTGTGCATTCAAATTAGTGTGTATATGTGTATGTTCTATATGCAGAGGTGATCTGAATTTGACTTTGTGTGAAGTTAGAATTATGTTTGAATATGTATGTTATGTGTGTGAAGGTGGTGTGATGTCTATTTCAACAACTTTGTGTGAAGCTACATTCAATGGCTTGTTTCACATCTCAAATTATATACTCGCACTAAGATTTCATATCTCAACCTATAATATTTGAAGGCTTATAAGAGTTGTGTCATGTCACCATACTAATGGTAGAAATAAAAAAGGGTTGTATAAATGTTATGCAAAAAATGGATATATATGATATCTAGTGAAAATATGGGTGTTTCAATTGATAAGATGTATTGAGAGTGGGGTTTAACAAAATTATTTTTAGAAGTATTCCTTACTATTTAATGAAAATAAAGGTATTCTTCAATATCTCCTAAACGTACATGCTATGTCATAAATTCACATAGTGAAACCCATGAGGTTTTAATCACACAACTATAAAACATGTTGGTAACATAATTAAGTTATTTTTTTGCATAAATTAGTTATTATATAGGCTCAAATTCCAAAATAGATTAATAAAACACACAAGATTAAAATAGGAAAAAAATTTGTTGGGTTTTTGAGATGGTAAACATGCAAAGGCTCTTGAAAATGTATTTAAAAGTGTATCGAAAAATTTCTCTCCATTTGGAAAATCAAGAAAACCCAATATCCAAGTTTCTCATAGGGAAATTACAACTATTGTTGTCACACCAAAAACTTTAAGAAGTTGAATGTTGACAACGATATCAAATTCTTTCATGTTTCAAGAAAAACGTTACAAAGACATACTAAATTCAAGGTTCATATAGATGAAAACGTTGAAGCTTCTTGTTGGTTTCTTATTTGTAGGTAGCCCTACTGAGATAGGTTTTTAAAATGTGTTAGAGAGAAGATGGTAGAGTTTGAGATTCATTCTCATGTTATACTAGATGAGAGCATTTTTTACGATCAAACTTATCTAGAAGCATGTATGATGAGCAATGTAGGCATATTATGGAGACGCCACAAGTTGAACTATTTAAGGAATTTTAAGAAAGCAACCCCAATTTGTACAGTGGGGTTCGGGGTCTCCCTATGGTATCTTGGGATGTTTTCATCGTGACCAAGGATGAGAGAGGTCTAGGATTGATTGATATTGTGACTTAGGGTAGCATCTTGGTTTCCAAACGGGTGATTTGACATCTAGATGAATTCTCTCCTTGGTAGCTTTTATTTAGGCATTGTCTTCTCATGACACAAAATATTAGCAGGACCAAGGGATATTTTAGATTGTGTAATATAGTTTCATCTCCTCATAACTTCTAGGTCTCGAGTTCTTTTGTTATCAGAAATATCTAAGAAACATGGAGGAAGGTAGTTGACTCAATGCAATGGAAGATGTTAGGTAATCAGGTGAGATGGGATATGGCCAAAAAATTGATTTGGAGATGGAAGGTTGTGGGCATGCGTGTTTCATACATTCCTCATTTCAAGGACAGTAACTGAGTAAGAAGAGGATTTTTTATTGGAAGGATTTGTGGGATGCTAGTCTCTTATAAGGACTAATGATCCATTACTCATGAATTTTCCTTATCTTCTACAAACTGGCATATTATTATGGATATTATTAGCCTTATTCCATAGGAGGACCTTTCAAAATGAATTTAGACATGCATGGTCCATCTTGGCATGATTGGGAGTGGAAATTTGGGTTCCCCTTAGTCTAGTATGATTCTCAAAGGTTATACTCTCTTCTTCATCAACTACATGATCTCATCCTTGTTCTTAATTCACAATGGGCGTATACTAATGTATATAGATACTAGATCATGATATTGCATGGTGTAAGGTGGATTTGGGTCAACTACAAACTCCAAGTGTTTGCATGACTAGCGATTTACCAAGGCCTTCCTAACAAGGCATGGTTGGTAAAAATTGTTCTCTTAGATGGACTTTACCCCTCTTGCCTCAAGACGAGAATAGTAAAGCACCTCTTCTAGGATTGTTCTTTTGACAAATCTTGTTGGGAATTTGTTCAATCGCAACATGCAACTATTTTGTAGGGGAAGTTACATTGGAGAGCATTGTTGTTGAGTGATTCAAAATCCTTGGTATGCTCTTCACTCGATGTTGTTTGGAATCACTCAAGGATTTCAACGTTGTTTTTTCTTTTTTTGAAAATGAGGTTAGTTCCTTGTCTATATTTTTTCAATTATGTAGGTAAGAGATACACATGCAGTTGTTTGCTAAAGGATTTTTGTTGATAAAAAATGCCAAGGGATTGGATTTAGATGCATATTTGGATTTTATTAATGTTTTAGTTTCTTTGAAGAAGAGGATGTAAATTTATTTGTATATACCCTCCTGTTGTTTTAGTTTCTTTGAGGACGAGGATGTAAATATCTACATGCCCTCCCGTTGTACTATTTCTTCTATATTGTAAATAATTTTTGTAAATATAAAAAAGTATTTCTACAAAAAGATGACATTTTGTTTTTTTCATTTTTCAAGGATTTTCTTCTTTTTATTTTCTATTTTAAATGTGATATAGTAGTTGCAATTTTTTTATCACCATTTTTTTTTAATGGTTCGTAATTTTATTTTTTTCAAAGAAACAAATGAATTGTCACTCAAATGCTACTTTAATTTCCATAATTCTAAACAAAATTGAAATATTGCTTTTTTTGAAATAACTGAAGTACTAATTTCCTAAATTTAAAAAAATAATTAAAACTCTGAAGTTAATTTCCCTTAATTTAACGAAACTTGAATGAAGATCTAATGAAAAGTTAGCAAAGCAAGGTTAGTTTTGTCCATAATTTAGCATTTCTTATTTGTAGAAAATAAGAAATGCTTTATTATAGAAAGGGAAAATCATGAACTTACAATAAAACCTAGGAACAAGTGTTGTAACAATGTGTGCTCCAAGCTTTCTATGGGATGGTGCTTGTCCTCCTTGTGTGCCAATCTCTAACTCAATAGTTGTGTAAACAAAATCCTTTTTGGTTTTTCATAATCTAAAATAAAAGAGGGTAAACAAAAAATGAGGAATGTGAGAAAGAATGATGGTATATTAGCTCTCTATTGGCATTTCAACAACAAAACTTTACTTTTCCCCTTAAATTTAAAAATGCATCCCTAGACCTCTGTATATAGGTGAATAGTAAAACCTCAATCTAGAAGTAGTTTTCATGTGAACTCTCCGAATGTATTAATAGAATCCATAAGCTTAATGGGCATCACGAAAGATTAATTAATTGGTATTAATGAAAACAGGGGGCTTGAATAAATCCAAGCATACCCACTACATTGCCTAAACAAAAACACAAACGATTATGGGTTGTGGTATTAGCCATTTTTTAGTTAAAAATAGTTGCATAGGTATCAATGTATTTCCTATGCGGCATATGGATACTATAAGGAAAAAATTGCATAGCTCAAAACATGGTCAACTGATGGTTTGACTAGGCTCAATGAAGTGCAAAAAGGTCATATAATGATATCATGGGATGAAAAATATGAACGACATACAAAATCATAAGATATTACCACCTCCAAAATATATCCTAGATAAGAAATTAATTAAAAAATAATTAAAATTTAATTAACATCACTAATCACATATTAAGTCAAACCCCAATTTTGCCATGAAATTTTTTTCGATTGCACAAGAATAAATGCGGGGTTAACTAATTTTGCATGTGATTCGATGAGGGGTTAACTCACTCAAAATTTCAAAAAAATCATCGAGGCAGGTAACAATGGAAAATTACTCCATTTTTCGTCTTCAATTTCGATTTAACCAAATTTCCCCCGTTTTTTGTCTTCAAGTTCGATTTACCCTCATTTTCTTCTCAAACTGAATCAACCTTCCTTGAACAAACTCTGCAAGAGAACCTATGAACGCACCTTACAGATTGATACAATTCACACCTTACAGACTGATACAATTGATATCATTGCATGGAAATGGGTACGGTGATCGACTGGAAAGAATAGTTTTTTTATATTTTTTGTGCCCAAGGTTGTATATTTTGGAAGATGTATTTTGTTTTAGACCTGATCGTATCTTTTTTTTATGTTCTAGCATTATTTGAAGGTACATGATATAGCTTAAAAATGATTCCAGGCTCGGTAAGTTTTTGTAAGTGTTGTGAACCTCTATTTTTTGTTGTGCATTTTTTGTATATAACCAAGATTTAAAGAAATATATAATGTGTATGTAGAGTAACTGCTCTATGCGGAATAATGTAAAGTTATTTATATGCAGAGTAATTTAAATATTTTTATATAATGTAAATGCATAAATCTGTTTGGACCAATGTAGCTATAAAATGTATATGCACAAATATGTTTAGACCAATGCAAATTTATATATTGTGTATGCAGATTAATTGTTTTATGCAGAATAATATAAATTTATTTATATGCAGTGTAATTTAAATATATTTATATAATATATATGCATAAATCTGTTTGGACCAATGCAAATCTAAAATGTTGGATGGAAGGAGGAAGGAAATCGAAGTTTACGAAGTAAGGTTAGTATTATATATATATATATATATATATATATATATATATATATATATATATATATATAGAGAGAGAGAGAGAGAGAGAGAGAGAGAGAGAGAGAGAGAGAGAGCAAAAAAATATGAAATTTATCATGGCGGAAAAACCGTGGCAATATCGACGTTGTTTTACTTTTCGACGCACTTTTGCCTCTATATCGATGACCTATGGCTACCTTTGCAAACAAACCAAACCAATGCCAGTTTCCAAGTACAACTCTTGGCTTTTTACGTGGGGGTCAACTCATGCATTTTCATCAATATAGAGACGATCATCTATCTGTAAATACATACTTTAAGACAATTTTCGACACATTTGCTATAGTAATTGCAACAAGGTTCCTGGTGATTGATTGAGCCTGGATTTTGAACTTGAAACAAATTTCGTCGTGATTGTTTGAGTTGGGATATTCTACATTGCTCCGATTTTAAGCTTGCAAGGTTAGTATTTTTTATATTTTTTTGTCTATATGTTAAGAAAAAAAAATCAGGATTTTTTTTAACATGCATGTTTGAACGAAATTTAATTTTTTTGTTTTTTTTTTTTAATTTAGCATTGCTACATATATTTCGTGTGATTAATTAGTTATACTTACATGTTTTTATAGGATTTGCATATGATGATTATATATTAATTACTAATTAAACTTCTTCTTTTTTCTATAGTTCTATTAAACCCGAAATCAGAATTGAAAACCACCTCAGTAGTATCCAAGAACTTCCAGTTATGCTTGTGATTGCCTTGGATTCTTCAACACTTGAACTGTGAGCTTCAACTGTGTCACATGGTTCTGCTTCCCTTGTTCTTTGTTTTCTCTTGTATGTTTGTCCAATAATATAAACCATACAATCAGATACCAACAACAAGTGTTTCCTAAATACATTCTTTATCAACCATATCCAAAAGTAGAGAGAGTCATACTCAACAATCATATGGTAAATTCATAAAAGGTAAGCATGCATCAAGGACAACTTTCATTTGGACCATTTGGGACACCTAGCCGTGTTCCAATGCCCAAACTATCAAGGTCTCCTTGTGAGTAAATCAAAGGCCATTGCACAACACTTGTTGGCATCAATGAAAACTTCAGTCTTCATGTTTTTCTTTATAGAAATGGGTATATAATATATTGCATTTAGAAATATACTTATATCTAATGTATTTGACAAGCTATTGTTTGGTATGGTGTAGGTAAGACAATTACTTGTCACTATGAATGAAAATGCAAGGAAGCTTGCTCAGTTTAGAGCGGCATTAGAGGCGAGGGGAGATGGAAAATGTTATTGCCCTTTCTCTGATTGCAGGGGCTTGCAAAGAAGACGACTTTTAATAACAACAGCTGAAAGACATTGTAGGGAGAAGGGGCACGCCCAAGGGGGTTATGAATATCGTCCCTTGGTAAGAGGTTATTCAATTTTTAATGTATTCTCTGTAATATTCATCATGTCATGAATTTCAGTCAAATGTCTTATCGTTTTATTATATGTTCTATACACACTAATTTTACTACGTTGTTTGTAAATATATAGACAATGCCCCCAAAATGTCGCCCTCCGGAGAGTTATTTTCCAAGTACTAGTAGAAATACTCATTTACAAGGTGACGAACATCTAGATTAGAAGCTGATCAAGTTCGTAATGATGATATGGATGGAGATAACGTTAGTGATACAAATCAGGAAGATGAGATACATAGATTGATCCAAGACACATTTGCTCCAATGGATGAGGACAACTAGGATGATAGTCACGATGTTGATCCTCTACTCAAGAAGTCACGTCAACCTCTTTATGAAGGCTCAAAAAAATATCTTCTATCTGCTATATTGTTGTTAGTGAACTTGAAGGTTTTGAATGGTTTATCAGACACCTGTCTCACACAGATACTAAGGTATGTAATTTGTTAATAATTCATGTCTGCATGTTCACATGTACATAAAGGGTTTTTTTTTTCCTATATTGCTATTGTTATCTAATTTGTAAAGTATGGATGCGACATTGATGATTAATATTGTTTACATTGACTTATTCTTTTGAATTTTGTAGATTGTTAGGTGAATTTCTATTACCAACGTCAAATATTTAACCATGCACATATCAAGAGATATATGTGATTATGAAAGAATTTGGAAGGGAGTATCAAGCTATTGATGCATGTCCTAATGATCATATCATATACTATGGACAATATGCATTTGAAAATGAATTCCCACAATGTAAATCAAGTAGGTATCGAACCGATAAAGTGACAAAAAAGGTGCCTCACAAAGTTCTTCGTTATATTATGATAATTCCACGTTTACAGCGGTTGTTCAGGTGTCAAAGTATAGCACAGTTTATGGATTTCCATGCAAAGAACAAAAGTCGAGATGATGTTCTTCGAATGCCTGCAGATGGTTTTGCATTGAGGTACATTGAATAAAAGTGGGCAATTTTCAAAGAAGAACCTCATAATGTTAAACTTTTGTTGGCAATTGACGGTGTCAATCCATTTGGAGAGCTTCGTTCTACCTACTTAGTGTGGCCTGTTTTTGTTATAAACAATAGCCTTCCTCCTTGGATGTCAATGAAGAGAGAGCACACAATGTTGGCAATGATTGTTCTAGGTATCTAATTAATTTGTATTTTTTTACTTGAAAGTTTGATCACTAAATATTTCATTTCTTTGTTTCGTGCATGATAATTATTTCTTTTATATATAACGAAATATAGCTAAATATAATTAATCATGTATGTTGGACCAATTAGGTAAGTACCAGGTTAAAGATATGAACTTATATATTGAGCCTCTTATCGATGAGTTGTTGAAGTTATGGGATGGCGTCACTATGTATGACATCTCTACACCAATAGGGAAAAAACGATTTCAATTCCATGGAATACTTGCATTTACAATTCATGATGCTCTCGGGTTAACACATTTTTGTGGTATTTTGTTACTTTCTTTTGTTCTCTAATATTATATATATTTATTGAAAATATCATGCATTATTTTAAATGGTAATTCTAATTCGCTACACTAATTCATATATCTTGTAGGTCTTCAAACAAAGGGTAAATTTGCATGTCCATTTTGCGGTCCTAGGATAAAATATCGTCGTTCAAGGAGTTTAGTAAAGGAAGTGTTTTATGAGTATAGGCACTTTCTGCCTAAGAACCATAGTTATCGAACTACAGACAAAGCAAAATTCAATGCTAAAGAAGAGAATGGAAAAAAAACCACGAAGAATGAAACCTCACCTATGGAAGTTGGAATATAATAGAAATCGTCAAGGTATGCCAAATTATTTATGTATTGTTGGAATATTGGTCAATACTTAGCCAAATTTCTGAATATGCAAAACAATATTTTTCCTACTTTGGCAGATTGATCTATTGCACATGTGACCATCATAAGGAAAACTGAAAGCATGGGTGGATAACCACTTCAACAAGGAACATATCTATGTCACCCTATGAATTTTATTAGCACAAGGACACCTCCTTACGGTCATTTCCAAATGGCCTTTTAATATTGCTAATTCAACACTTAGACAAAAATTGTCAAACACTAGGGTAACATGAGATTTTTTTGCACCAATTTTGAAGTCTGATACACCCAATGGATAGAGGCCAACAAGGTGACTTCATCTAAACCAATTTCACCTCTTGAATCCTCTTTCTCTCTCCTCAGCGGGCATTTTACTAGAATAGTGCAAATCAAGCTGAGAGGCACTTTTGGCAGATTGATATTGATGACCATAGTTGTCATTGATGACAACACATTAATGACAAAGACATGGAAGTGTTGAAGAAGACTATGACAAGGATAATGCATGACAAGTGGGACAAGATGATGTGGCAAGTATTGGTAAGATGGAGGACAATCAATGGATAACACATTAATGACAAAGTGTTGATGACTCGACAAAGGAGCATGCCAAGGCAAGCAAGATTGATAGGATGAAAAATGAGTATGACAAGGAAACCAATATGATGGTGCAAAGATCAAGCAAGCATGAGATCATGTCAAGCAAGCATAACAGATATTTTTGACATGCATGATGAGGATGACTTGTTGACATGGAGGAAGCATGAAAAATGTTGTTGACTAAGCAAGCAAGACAAAGATGATGACATACATGATGATAAGAAAGACAAAGATGATGACATACATTTTGACAAGAAAGCATCGATTGATAATGAGGTGGACAAGGCTGATGGCAAGCAAGACAAGGGCGACTGCGGGCAATTTGTTTTAGTGCTACGGGCATTTCCTTAAGGGAGCTGCGGGCATCTTCAAGTCCCTTGTGGGCATAAGGTTGAGGCTTCTTGTGGGATTTTAAATGACCCTATTGTGGGCATTTTAATAAGGCATTGCGGGCATATGATGTAGGACATTGCAGGAATATCTTAAGGCCCATGCGGGCATATGTTGAAGAGCCATGCATGCATGAAGAAGAAGGCCTTTGAGGGCATATTGGAAGACCCTATGCATGCATTTTTATGGAGGCATGCGGGAATTTACATGAAGCCACTAAATGCATAAAAAATGGTTAAAGGACATAACATAAAAA